>VZRN01003447.1:814409-844435 GCA_013397935.1 Dasyornis broadbenti | reverse complement strand
GGAGCGGGATGCCGGCAGGAGGCCCTGCAGGAGAGGCGGCGGGAGCCCTGGGTGCCGCCGCGCGGGGCCCGCGGTCGAGCTCTGGCACCAACAAAGAGCCGCCGCGGCCGCGGGAACAAAGACCCTGCGGGCGGATCCTGGCGCGGCCCCGCCGTGGCTTCCCCGCACTAAGGCGGGCGGGCAGGCGGGAATGTCGCCGCTTCCCAGCCCTCCCTGCCCGCGGGCGGAGGTCAGGGCGCACGGCCCGGGGGGTGGCTCCAGGTCAAGGCCTCCCCCACGCCCTGCGGCCCCCAGGTCGCCGCGGTGCCTCGGCGTCTCCCGGCAGCGCGAGGGGAGCGAGCTGCTGCCCCGGGCGCTGCTGCGTGTGATAATGGTTATGGAGTGCTTTGGGTGCGCCGCGTGAAAGGAATTGTCTAAAAAGGCTGTATTGACAGAAATTTCCACAGCTTGAGATGAACCTGATAAGAAGTTAAAGCATCAGATACGTTTTAATGGATTTTAGACACGTCATTTTTCTGTGGTTTCTCAAAACGTGTCAGTTGGCCCTAAGAGGCATCTCCCATTGTGTAGACGTTGGAATTCAGTCCAGCTCTGGGGATTTGGCTTTGTTTCTTAACCCGTAGAAGTAAGTAGTGCCTCCTGATACTTCAGCGGTCATATTTGTTGTGCATTGGGCATCCTCTGAAATTTAGTACTTGAACAGTCATCTTTGAACTCGGTTGTCCAAATGTGTATATTTTTTGGTTTCTTCGGGTGGTTAAAAAGGGGGTAATACTGTTTCCTTTTAGCGTACCTGGCAAAGTATTTCAAGTTCCTCTTTGCTGAGGGAGTTCAGAGGAGTGAGTTTTGCTGATTAAGTTTTGATTTGGCTGGGTTATTTAAAGAAGGAGATTCCTCAGAGGCCTTTTCTACATTAAGGAATTAAATTATTGTTTTTATCCAGTAGTACAGCACCTGCATAACTACCAGCAGTTCTGGTTTTACAGGTGAAGGTCAGTTATACTTTTGCCCTACATATGTAACTGTGCCATATTCAGGCTTTACACTTCCAAGGACAGAAGGGATCCTATTTCTTGGGTCTCAAACTTTGGGACGTTTTGAAAGCTTTTCTGAGAGCCCTTGAAGAACTTACATGACAGGGACGCAAAGCCTCAGGTTCTTGTAGTGCCATCATGCTAAAGCTATACTGTATTCCTTTTAGATGTAAAGTATAGAGAAAAGGAAAAACCAAACATAACTCTTGTTGCATAAAAGCAGGAGGAGAAATGGGCTGATTTTCTTTTTCCAAATCCAGAGTGTGCTACCAGATAGCACTGGATGTTCTGCAGTGACTGCCAGAAACCATGTAAAATCTGTGATGTGATAGTTCACTACCCAAGGCAGATATCTGCGTGCTCTGCCACAGATGACATTTGCGGAATGTTGTGCTGGTTTGTATGCTTGGCTCTGTCCAGATATTGCTGAAATGGGTTGGTTCAATTCACAGGGTGAGAAACCGTGGCTGTATTACTTCAGGATTAGAAAGGAGACTTAGGTACAGGGTGTGCATAGACACATTTTGCTGTTACAAACCACATAGATAAAATTGTTTTTCCTGGGGAAAAGAGGCGGTTGTTCTGGGAAAACTGGCTACTGAGAGTAGTTGATTTAGCGTTGCTGGCACGCCTGGGTTTTCAAATGCCAGGGAGCACCAGGAATAAAATTATCACTGTGCTGGACCAACAGGGTGTATATAATCAGCTGAGAATTTATTTATTTCTACTTTAATTGTGTCTAGTCAACATTTCTAAACTGTAGCTACACTCCAGCCTGGATACAAACAAATCCCTCAAACAGAGGAGAATTGGAGCAGGCTAATAATGTTTAGATGTCACTTCCCAGAAATCCCAAGTGACTATGATGTATTTCTGTGTGGCAGGAGCAATGGAAATGCTACTGATGGTCAGATAGCGGTAGCAGCTATGCTGCTGATTAACTCTGCCATGAGCTGGGCAGTGCTGAAGCAGCACTGAAAGAAACCAGGCCTGCTTGTACCTACTGAACAAGTTGTTTCCATCAACAGTCAAATGACAACAGCTTTAGTACAGAATCAGGATTTAAGAAAAATACTAGTGTAGACAAGAATATAGATGTCTGAGTGCACAAGCAGGACCAGCATATAGAGGTTGTGCTGTGGGAGATAAAGCATAAGCCTCGATTTCCTTGGAAAAGCTAGTGTGTAGGGAACTAAAGCATGAAATTGCAGTGTACTAGCTAGCTTACTGTGTGCTGTTTCACTTGCAATCCCTATTTTTTTTCATAGGGCCATTGCAATGAGAAGTAGAACAGCTGCTGTAAAGCCTGGAGACTGTCATGATTCCTGTGAACAGTTGTAAAAAAAATTAGAGATATTTATGAATGGAAAGCATTATACACATAAAACGCATTATAAACAGGATTGTGTGTTTGACTGTCATCAAGGCATCTCCCATTCAAGGTAATGCATGAAGTTACTTGAAACCATTAAATTGAACTTTCCTCTGTATTCTTTGTGAGATTTTTATCATTTACACAGTGAGAAGACAATCTTATTTGAGGAGTTTTCAGTTCAGGCTATCATTCCTGCAGGTATTCTCACTGAAGCTGGTGGCAGAGTTAAATTTAAGTCTTTAGAAGATCACATGCTTGATAAGAAATAATAGAATAAGTGAAGCAAAAGAACGGGAAACAAAAACTGCTTTCCTTGCAAGTGATGGTAATTTTTTTTTTAAAATTTCTTGCTGAACAGTGTTCTTTTTAAAAGTGCTAAAGATAACTAAGCTACTGTAAGCTATTATTCTGATTGTTTGTTCAGAACTCAATGTATAATATGCATTTTACAGAGCAAATAAGATAAATGCCCTTCCCTGTAGAGCTTGCAAACTAAATTTCATCACAGGTGAGAGCACCAACTAGAAGAGAGAGCCATAAAGAAGAAACATGGACATACAAGGGAGTCTTTACAATCCTCTCCATTCCCTGGACATCAGGAAGTGTGGTGCCTGTGTGGTTACCTGCCGCAAGGGTCTGT
The DNA here is from genome assembly GCA_013397935.1 of Dasyornis broadbenti. NCBI lineage: Eukaryota > Metazoa > Chordata > Aves > Passeriformes > Dasyornithidae > Dasyornis > Dasyornis broadbenti. The sequence continues at coordinate 841,386 of VZRN01003447.1, read as the reverse complement.
CTGCTGTCTGTGCAGCTCCTCTCATTAATCACATTGGCATACATCGGTCCCTGCGGGATCTGATGGTTATGAGCAACAATCACGTACAGGATCCCTTCATTTCTGCTCCTTGGCTACTGCAGTTCATGCAAACTGTTCTCTTGCGTAGGGAAGGTTTGCGTGAAGGTAGGGTCGTGCTCTGCCGGTCTCCTGGCTGCTTGCCAGCTGCCCAGATGGTTGCCAGAATGCAGCATTAATTTTCTGAGGCAGCATGCATCTGATGTATAGTGCCGCGCTATGTAAGTCAGCACAGTACTGAAAGTTATAAATTCATATGTAAGACTGAAATTATTAAAGTAACCCTTCTCATGGCTTCCCAAGTGTGCATGTGTTTTGAGAGCAGAGGTATTGGAGCTGTAATTTTTCATAATGCAGTGTGAAACCTTACATTAGAGCAGCATTAACAGTGCAAACCTGGGTCATCAAACTGCAGTCCCTACATAGACAACACACCCACTGAGGAAAATAAATTATCCAGAATAAAGATTGCAGCTTTGGACACTATAAGCACACATAAATCAGGGAGAGAAGATAAGTTTCTCAATGCACCATTATCTCACCTGCAAGAATTGCACACACTGTGTACATCAAAGTATCAATTTCATAGCCAAATTGGTAAACAGAGACTATATAGGCTACGGGAGCAAATTCACTTTACATGAAAAATCTTTACTGTATGTTCAATTCCTGCTTTTCTTACTGTATGAAGGTAGAAGCCTATATTTAATAACCTTGACCTCTTTAAAATACAAGTAAGAGAGGAAAACAGAGGAAGTGTGGCAAATTATATAATTGGGTTTTGGAAATCTTTAGGTTTTTCAGTTCAATTATCTTCACTCTATTTTTAGGGAGGGGGAAGCACAGAACTGTATAAAATGGCAGCTATCTTAATAAATGTATCTTACTTTTTGGTTTATATATGGATGAATTACAAAAACTGTCAAAAATCTTTGCTTAAGAGGCTTCATTTTTATTATGTATAGATCTTTCAAAGCAATTTATTAGTAAAACCTTTTTGGGTCAAAACCTCTCTAGCTAGATTTGTACTAATAAACAGGCAGTGTTAGGACCTTTCTCTAGCCCTACAGCCAACCGACCCAGCCTGACCACCTCCATGGTTTAAAATTGTTTTAGCTCTAAAACAGAGTGGCTGCATGCAAATTGCCTGCTGGAGTGGTCACTGGCACATGCTCTTTCCTAGTCCATGCCTGGGAGTTGTCTATGAGCTATCCGTTTCACAGACATTTAACTTACAGATAGTTGGGCATGAAGGAATGGATCTGGATGCTGAAATGGCCCAGGGGACCATTTAGCAGTGGAGAAAGAGTCTGGAAGATCTTCTTGTGCATCTGGCTTCAAGGCAGGATCCTCTGCCTGGATAGGGTGCTCAGGCACACCTGTATTTGTAGTTCCAAGCACAGACAGCCTTTGTCCTGTCTTCACTGAACTGTTCTGTGATCCTTGTTCAACAAGGTGGATGAGAGTTTGACTGTCTTGACTGTCTTGTAGGATGTGAGCATTGAGGTTGAGTTCAGCAAGATGTGTGTTTGTCCTCAGGTGAACAGCTCCTGGAAATCAGAAGCACATGGGAAGAGAGTCAGGTCCCAGTAAGAGGTTAGCAGTCAATGTTATCCTAATACTGGAATATCTGCTGGATTCATTTTCAGATAAATACTGAATGTTTTTCTTGAATACCCTTTACACCCGGGGAGTGCTTTTCTCAAAGCAGAAGTGTTGAGGAGAAATTTAATGACTGGTATACACATTAGATTATCAGATGATCTCTCCTGGTCTTATCCAAAATAATCTAAAATGAACTCAGTTAAAGCAAAGTTCAGAGCTGCTGCAGGTATGAAAAAAGCTTTCTGATAGTTTTTATTTTTAATTACAGATCTCTCCTTTAAAGTATTTTCTCCCCAAGTGCTGTGTTTTGAAAGAAGATGAGAAACTGGCTGGCCGTAAGAAGGAAAAAGAAGAAATAGAGTCTGTATAAAATTCTCAAGTGGACCGTGTAAATAAACTGACATCTCCTGTCTCCAGAAATTTAGCTAATCTCTTTGTGGTATACAGCATTATTTAAAAAATGGTAAAGATTCTTAGGTAGAAGTTATGCATTTATTTTAAGCTGAGGGTAGCCCTCCAACTAGCAATCCAAACTAGGCTATTGGTTAGAACAATGTGTAATCATTTCAGCGCTCTTTGAGCAAGATGTAGTGGGTGTTTGGTCATGTAATTAACCTCCTGCCATTGGCCACACATTCTCTCCACCCTGTAATTACTTGACTGAAAAAATAATACCTTTCAAAGCCTACATTGTATAGAAAATTAAAAGAGCATTAATTTTAATCTTTCTTCACACTCACACGATGACTATAACTCATATGTACATTTCATGTATTAGCAAAAGTTGTTTGGCCACATCTGAGTAGTTTTTTTTAGAAAAGTTTTTTATTTGGGAGCCAACTGAGTCAGCATGCTCTTGGTGTCTTGTTTTTATTTCACGTTTTTCAAACCAGTGCAAAAGCACCAAAAGGATTTTCACATAGAAATATCCAGCAAGCTAAAAATGTAATGGATATTAATTTCTTTGGTCCAGGAATTGCTATTCTTTTAACCTATCTAACATGCAAAGGTTCTGTATGTGGAGAGCTTTAGCCTTCAAAGAAATACTTCAAGAAGCTTGTAAGTGAAAATATTGATGTAAACCTGTGAAATGAAAGTGCCTGCTCAGCAAAAAAAAGGGTCAGTCATTCCCTCTGCAAGTTTTCCTCAGTAATGCTTCTGTTTTTGAGGTCGTCATCCAGAACAAGTACAGAATAGAAGTGGAGTTTGTATGTACAAATGAAAAGCAACAGAAAGCACTAGGGAACTCCTCTGTAGAAACCTGCAGTGGGATTTATATTAGCTAACCTAAATCGTCTAAAAGTTACAAGAGGGTAAGTATAGCCTCCCTCTATAGGTAATGGAGAGAGCAATTGACACGTATCTTGTGACAGGATTAAACCGTAATTCTAGAAGGTTACAGAGAAGTGAGATGAACTCTTCCTTGAGGGTAATGCTGCCATCCATCAGCTTCTTCAGGGCTACAGTCTTTTGATTTTGCCATAGGCTTCACCTCCAAGCCCTCCATTGTTTTGGCCGATGATGCCATTTTTCCATCAAGCATGGTACAACTGTATTGGTCATCTGATTTACACAAAGATGAGTTGCTCCATCTGTGTTGAATCAAATGTCTCAAACTCAATGAAGGACCTGGGTTTCAATTTACGGATGTCAGAGCTCAGCCCTGCCCAAATGGGTAAAGAAGGAAATACTTGTGGGGGGGCATATTATGATGTATATTTACATTGCAGAAATACATCTACCTGGGCTACATTTTAGTGAGTCCTTTCCAGGTGGCTAAACTAGTCCATGTAAAATTCTTTTCTGTCTCACCTCCTAGACAACTCTCTGTGATGTCTGTGCTTAATACCATATCTGCTAGCACAGGAATACTCAATAATTATACTTAGAAATAACAGAGCCCTGACTCTTCTCTGTGAGAACCTTTGATAATACCAGGTTGTGCTTTTTTTTATTGTGGGGTGGTTTTTTTGTTTGCTGTTGGTTTTTTATTTTGTTTTCTGTGTTTTTTTTTTGTTTTTGTTTTGGGTGGGGTTTTTTTTTGGTGGGGTTTTTTTTGTGTTTTTTGTGTTTTATTTTTTGGGGGGGAGGGTTTTGTTGATTTTTTTATTTTTGGTCAGACACTGTCACCTTTATCCCATGCCACTCCTTTATTGTGGGAAGACACCCAGCCAAAATCACAAAGATACTTCTTTCAGACCTTTTGAAATTCACTACACTCGTGAAGTTTGTGAAATACTAGCATATGGATAAAGCACTTGGTGTGCTGTGACCTCTGTTTGCTACATTAACTGCAAACCTCACATTTTTACCGTGTCTTCCACATGTTTCCTGTTTCTGTTTGGTCCTTATATTCGTTTACTCCTTACTGTGTTTCAGTGTGTGCTGAGATTTACATATTAGTTTGAGGCAGGGACCAAATTTGTGTGCGTGTGTGGAGCAGTTAGAACAGCTCAAAACGGCAGGGGAAAGTTGAATCACCATAAATATTAAAGCTTGCTGGAAAGCAAGTGAGACTACCAGACCCTGGTACAATAATCATCAGCATTTTGTATCCTTGGCTCTCTCTCCCATGAGTTCAATTTTGTACAATAATAGGGAATAGAAAAAGCAGAGCATCTCCTGGCCAGTACAGTCAGGCTGACACAATAGCAGCTACACCTTGCTGTTAATGACCCTCACAGGTCAGTTAAGAAATCTGTAAGAGTGTCCTTACTTAATGTTATCCAGCAAGGCACTGTGGGATCTATTCACTCAAGCAAATTCTCAGTGCAGCATACTCTACCTTGTAAGCACCTTCAGAGTCAACACCTCCCAGACAAATTTTCCCAAATGCAGTTTTCCTAAGTTCAAAATTCATCCCTACATTGTTTTCACAGTGTGAAAGTCCATTTAGATGTTACCAGACAAAAAAGAAAACCAAACCATAAACAGTTTCAAGTAGATCTGACGTAAACGAAGTACTGTTTCCAAGGCATATATCCCAAGGAAGTTTATCCAGATCCAACCCTGCTGGTTAATCAAATGAGAAACCAAGAATTCAAAGATGATTGTAGGCAAAGATGATGGAGGAGTACAGCTCTGTGAGTGAAGGATCTCCTGAATTACATTACTTCTACATTTCAAAATAGGAAGATCACCACTTTCTCGCTTTCTGACTAAAGTTAGAAACACATGCACAGAAATAGGCGCCTAGATTAATGACCTGTTTTCCAAAATGTCATAAATTCCTAGTCATCAAAGGCACCTTTGAGCCTTCATTTACAAATTTAGACCATGAGGCTTGAAAAATGTGTCCTTTGCCTCCCAATGGCACCTATCCGAATATGGGAATTCAACAGAAAGACTCTGCAGAATTGCTTCACCTGATGTGGTTATGGCAGATGGATTTAAACTGCTTAGTGTGACAAATCACCAGTGTCTGGAGGCACTGCTATGAAGCTGGGTTGCGCTGCCAGGCTGTGGGTTTTCACTTCCAGGGGCTCTACCTGCTCAGGCCTGGCCCCAGAGCACAGTGATCAGCTGCTCTTGGCCCATCGATGCTGTGCCCACTGCCATGCGTTCCCATGGGGCTGCACTGGCCACTTTGGCTGTTGCTAGCAATGGCAATGGCAGCTAGCTGTGGCAGCAGGGAGCTCCACAAAACTCACTGAGCATGATGCTGAGCCAAGGGGTTGGTGTGGTAGACTTCTCTGCTGCCCCTGGCTGCTGCTAGCAGCATTTTACAGTTAGGACAGTGTAGTCATCCCAAGACACAGGCAGCTCAGCGTGAGGAGGGTGTTATGAAGTATCAAGCCTATGCTGGATTTCCATGCAGTTATTGACCTTAATCTGACACCAGAATTACCATCTTGTGAGAAGGCAGTATGATGAGATTACAGCTCCTTCTCACTATAACTTTTGATTTACAGTGGACTAAGTAAGTATCATCTGCTAAGGAGACATAATATAAAATGCTCTGCTGCAGGCATGGACTATGGCACAAGTGCCACTATGCAGAAGGAGCAATGGAAAAACTCATCTATATGAGGCAGAATAAGCAGCAGATTTGTTCTGGCTTGTTTAATGCAAACTGTAGAATTTAATTCAGCTGGTCTTTAGAGTAATTCAGTGACTTACATTTGGTGAAGTCCCATCTTTCATAACGACTTGAACTGAAGATGGCAAGAGACAGAGGATAAAGAACCGCATGGGGTTTGTTCCAGCCATTAATCATCCTTGCTGCTGAGAGGTGTGTCCTATGCAATGTGCCCAAATCCGTCTTCCAGGCACTAGTACTTGTCACGCTCTGTTTTGTTGAATAGCCCTTTGGTACATTCTATTTTCTCTCTTTTAAGGCACTCATATCTTACCTGCTGGTTTAAAGAGATATCAATTTATCTTCTTTTTAACGAGCTAAAGACACAACCCGCTTTCACACTGTAACACACTATTTCTAGCTTGGAAGTAAGCACTAAGGGTGTTCACTGCACTTGCAAGCATATCTGGGCTTTTCAGAAAGGAGATACTAGCATCCAGCAGAACAACAGTTTGTATCTCTGGCTGTAGGAGTTGGAACACAGACTGAGTTCTCCAGGGCCTCCTGGCACGAAGGTTAACTCTGCATTTATCAGGCCATACTTCCCGTATCAAGTTCTTCCTGAACTTCCAGTATTGTATTGTTTCATTTGAGAGTACAAAGCACTACCAAATTAATTTTAAGAAGTGCATATTAGGACAACATTCCTTCATGTGCACAGTGGCATTCTTCCTAGCCATATGTCTTTTTAAAAAACAAAATATCTTAAGGAGGAATAAGTTCTCTCTGTGGTAATACAACTAATTTAATTCCTTAAAACTAGGTTTTTGATGACTGAAAGTGCAAAGAAGCTTCTAATCACTCACAAATCTCTCTAAATGGAAATAAATACATATAATTTGTGTTTTTTCCCATGACAAGCTTTTAGGCCAAGAAGTAATGTGTTAAGATATGTCAGGGGTGGTCCAAAGTTCAGTCCTAATGATCTGGTGGGTTGCTTATGGAGGAAATGCTAAGACATCCTTAGGGAAAGCAGTGGTGATTCTTTGCAGTGAATCACAGATTGCTTGCAATGACTCTGAAGACTGTGTGTATGTATGATAACCCTTCTGTTGTTAAGGATTATAGGCTGTTCTGCCATTGTTAAACACAATAGTACAGGTCCGAGAGGATATTGTTAACAATTTCTGTGATTCACAGCATTGCTCAGTGGCCAGTTAGGGGGTTTCTGTCTCAGAACAAACAACAGCATATACACTTCAAGAAGGAGTAAAATTATGTAGGGACATTAAATGTGCTTTCAGAAATATTTACAAAATGTTCCAAAGTCCTAGTTACTTGCACTTGTCTCTGGCAAGCACATATATCAGTGTCACAACCTTCAGCATTTCAGCAAGGGTAAGAAATTGAAACAGATTTAAAAGAAAATAATGATTTCATATTGTCATATACAAATAATGTCTTGAGCTCAAGGGGCTCAATTTGACTCAGCAGAGACAAAAAAAAAGTCTTCAGAAAGTATTATTCCTTTTCAATATAATTATTTTCTTTAAGAAACATTTTTAAATGACTGCAACTGCCCAGCCTTGCTCTGATATCTGTACAGCAGCCTGTTGGATTAACTGTACAGGAGATTTAAAAGGGTTATTCTACATTTCACACCAGTGGTGGAAAAATAAAACTACTCCAGACCCAAACTGAATTAAGTAGTTAAGAACCCAGCCTAACACATTATAATCACCTTCTTGCTATCAATGTAATGTTTTTCAAGCAAAGCCACCATGATCTTTAGCCCCTGGTATAAATGGATTTGCTAGTGACTGTCGCAAAATCAAAACTGAGGCTCACTTGTGGTTCAAAACCTTTTGCAAAGAGACTTGGCACACTTAATGCTCAGTGATAAAACAAAAGCAACATTGAACCTGTAATAGATACATGGAGAAGGGATGAAGGTAGAATAAAATAAAACCTTGTCCATTTTAGAAGAAAGTTCCTCGTCCCACTCTACCATTTTTTCTGTTCTGTTTCCTTCCTTCCTTCCTTCCTTCCTTCCTTCCTTCCTTCCTTCCTTCCTCTCTTCCTTGCTTGCCTTGCCTAGCCTTGCCCATTCCAAAAGACAGTTATTTATTTGCTGAGTTCCTCTTTATCAAGAATATAACTCAGCTCATGCCAAGCTTATGCCTGTGCTTACATATCTTTCCTGAGTACAGATATTTAGGTGATGTCAGGCCTTAATTAGAATCTTCAAAGACTTCTCCAGCTGATAACAAGATGCTCACAGAGGCTGCCTTTACTAAGGGAAAGCCACACTCACTGTAACTTCTCTGTTGTTAAAGAGAGGTTCTCACTTACGGAGGACACTTCAGGACAAGATCCTCTCCTCACTGTTCAGAATCAACCCCTGGAAATTATTCTCTTCCTTAATTTGGAAGCAACAGTAGGAAATCCTTTCCATATCACACAGCTCAAGTCTCGTCCTGTGTCAGACCCCACACCCTGTGTGTGGAAAGTCCCACACCCTGGAGAAAGGTGTTTCAGTCGCTGTTTCTGCTGTTCATGATGTGCCTGTCTTTGGCCCCTATGGTGCTGGAGTGGGCAAAGAAGCCTAGTGCAGGACAGGGGGGCAGATGATGTCCTTCAAGCTCACTGCTACCATATCCCTGGGAGCTGAGGGATGCCTGCTCCCTCAGAGTAATGTCAGCTGCAGCAAATATCCTTTTCATGGCCCTTCCTGGGGAGAGAGTGCTGGGTAGAAGCTAAAGTTGATCAATCGCCCACATTTATCATACTATGTGAACAATGAGGAACAGGAGAAGACACAGATGTGTGTTCCAGAGTCTCTTGCCATGCTGTGGTGGATCCTCTATTGCCTGACATTTTCACAGCTGTGCCCCAATCCACCCTGCTTTGGCACTCATCTTGTTCCTGCACTGAAGCACCTAATGGTGTTGTGTTCCTGAACAAATTCCTGTGCTCCTGCTAAGACAGGACAGAAGGAAATTCGCCTACTGCAGATGGAGATCCTGATCCTGTCTGATAAAATTTGAATATCCAAGTCAGGCAAACAAGTTCTCTTGTGGGAATACTACTCTTCTCTGACATGCCCAACCGGTGAGTTTGACTGCATTGTTGAAAGTCCCATATCTCAGAGTGGAGTATAAACCTGCCACATGAGAGGATTTGATGTCCACTGACTACTGAGTTTTTACAGAGCTGGGGAAGGAGTCAGATCATGATGTCAGTCTGATTTTCTCTTTGACAGAGCTTTTCAAAACCATGAGCAAGCCTAATAGCTGCTTATGAAAATTAATCATAATGTGCATCACCTCTTTTCATCCACCTATCAAAACTGGGAGTGACCTTAGAAACTCCCATTGTACAGAGAAGGAAGCAGATGCTGAGTGAATCAATGAAGCAGAAAGAGTAAGCAGGCTCCTGACTCCTCCTATCCACTCACCCCCTAGTACCTGTCTTGCTGCTCTTGGCTGTCATTTGTGAGAGGTGTTAGTAAACACGGCTATTCTTAGCTGTCCCTGGGCAGAGCCCATGGACCCCACCCTGGTCTGAATACCTGTCAAGTGCCCTAGATATGTCCAGGGACTTAGGCAAGTGCTGATCCAAATAATTTCCATACCTTATGGACCGTAGAGAGGGTAGAGGGATGATGCAAATGCCTTTCCCATATTCAGCAGCAGCAGCAGCCTCAGCATACTACTTGCCTGTATGTTGGCAAATTATCCCAAAAAAGACATCTTGAGGACCTCCCCACTCACAGTCTATTCCTGTGGTGTACTACTTCCAGGTAAAGAGTTTTGTTATAGAGGGAGGACAGCAAAAGTTTGTTTGAATCTCAGCAGCAAAACACCACGTTCAAAGGCAGGGATCCACCACGCTGTTGTGACTTACTCGGTAAAAGTTGTGTTACAATCAAAGGAAAAAATCCTCCAATTTAGACATCAAGCAGAGATGGGATCCTAGAAGTTCAGACTATGCCTGAGGGATCTTGCTGGAAATGCCTGGTAGAGGAACTGGCAGCAAAGTCCACATGCCAACGTGGAAGCCAGAATAGATTGCAGAGAGTTTTAAGGGTTACTCAGATTATGTACTCATTTATGTCAGCACTGCTGGCAATTTGCCTTCTACATAGTGGCTGTAAGTATCAGCTTAAATCTACTTTGTAGCTCCCTAAAACATGAATGCATTTTCTTGCAGAGCTTTAAAGAAAAAAAAAATACAAACTCAATACAAATTGACCTGTCCTTTAGATGGGAAGAAATCAGCCAGTTATTTCGTTTCTAAGTTCAATATAAATAATTCCTTTACCAATACATAACAGTACTCTGACTCTAACTATCAGATAAGCAAGACCTTAGTCATATGGATGAGAACTGGAAGAAGTAATTAGCAGCAGAGAGGCAATTTTTTGCAGTTTTGTGTTTGAAATTCTCCCATGGAGAATTTCATATGTCAGCCACATTTTCTAAACAAAATTTTTGACAGTCCTGTGGAGAGTAGTATGCATGCAGATAGACTCATTGGCTTGCTTTTTTTGATACAAAGAGATAAATGCATTAGTTGTTTTATAAGTTTCCTTAATTTAGACTTTTAGCTGGTACAAGTCAGTGCACTTTCAATGATCTAGGTCTGAATTAAATTCACCAAAGTCAAGGCAAGGCAATGCACTGCAGTGAAACTAAACTGATTTACACTTGCTGAAAATCAATGTGAATTTTTAAAGCTTCTTTTGTAGTGATATAAATACAGCGCAAAGTCAGTGTGAAATCATGGATGCATAAGAATTTTAATACTTGGCTGTAACACATATGTATGTGGCTATATAACTTAAAATGTATGAATATCTGTTTTACTCCCCAGTGTTTGTCACAGGTTTAATGTAAGGGAGTACAACTGAGTGACCCAAAGGCCGGTCATTCCTTACGAATGACGCTTCTGGTGCCACTTTCTCTGTAGATAAAGGTGGGTCCTTACACAGTACTCATGTTCCCTCTGTATTGTTATGGGAATTGTAGCTCAGGCAGGTGTAGAAACTCACATAGATCTGACCATCAGCTCCAGCAGTTGTCCATCAGCCTAGGCTTCCAGTTGTTCTGACTCTTTAACAGCCCTAGTCAGGCGCTCCTGGCATATCAAATACTCCATCCCGAAGCCTTCTGGTGGAGGAAGAAGAAACTTAAATATAAAGAATAAAGACTTGAAAATCAAGGACAGTAGGACAAGAATTAGTCCGGGCAAGAGATGCAAGGTAAAGCACGTAGAGCAAGGAGACATGGGCAGAGATAAACATGACAAACTGAGTCAGGGCAGAGATTAAAGAAATAAGAGTAGTTTTTAAGCAATTCTGGGGGAAGGCTTCCACCTAAATCTAAGAACCACAGCTTTGAAACTCTCTGAGTTATAGCTCCTGATGGTCCCTCTCTGTTAATCTGCATCTGCAGGCTGCAGAGTCAGTCCTTCTCAGCATTGGCAGTTTCTGAGCAGTTTTCTGTTTGCTCTTCCCCTCTTATTGTGCATAAATGACGAAATCTGCCTTGTAGAGACTCCATAATGGGACAGTTTCCCTGTAAGAGTACTTGTAGCACTAGTAGTTCTGCCAGCAGGATGATTTAGCCCCGATTTTCAGGACAGACAAAGAATTAGTTGGCATTTATGCTTCTATTCCCATCTAAGAGTCACTATGGCTGTAATGTTTTATGCCTTGTTAATCACATTCACCAGCACAATGTTTATTTTCTTCTGTTTGCTCTGACTTCAGACAAAAGGTGGCTTGCTATGGGATTCAAGGAGAGAATGATGTAAATGTCTGTGCGGATTCATGTAAATAATATTTTCTACTGCTGCTGGTATTGTGAGATGGCAACATTCCCATGAATGCAGTTCCCAGTGAAAACAACATAATGCAAGAAACTTCTACAGTATTTGCTATATTTTTCAACCACTATTTCATTCTCTGTTCTCAACAACACGGAGCTGTGAAGTCCAGATTTCCAGCACAGGACGATGAGCTTAAGGAATGCAAATCTGCTATATACAGTTTATTGCTTTATGTGAATTTCACTCCTGAGTGGCTTTAAAATACTTTTCATTGCAAGATGAAATTTCCAGTTGGCAAACAGCTTGACTTGGAGCCATTTGAGTGTTAGTAAAACATTGTATATCAGTTGTTTCTGGAAAAAAAATCACCATAGTGAAACTTACCTTTAGAATAAACATGCTAAATATCTCTGATGGGCAAATGCTTGGTGACGAATGTTTATCATAGTTCCTTTTTAAGCAGTGACTTCTATTTTTATGCTGAACTTTCTCTACATTGGTGACACAATGTTATCTTAAGACCTTTCAGCCAGATAAGACCATGCCAGTTTCCTCATAAATGGTCTTCTGTCTATGGGTCTTGTACGTATTTGGGGTGGGGAGGGACTTTGGGAAGCAGAACACTTCTATGTTTAAATTACTTTTTAAAGCAGAATTCTTAAAAGTTGATGTTAGTTAGGGAGTTGACCTGAAAGTTTTTGGTAACTGACATGACTTCAAGATAGGCCTCATACCAGATTTGTCAAAATGCTTTGGACAGATACTCTGGAAAGCAAGAATAGCCAGCCCAAAATAGAGTAAGGAAAATTCTGAAATCTCTGTGACCATCTACCTCGGGCAGAGAAAAGTCACAGCACTAAAAAGTACCCCTACCAGCCTATGACTAGTCATCTTGAATGGAGCTAAAGTCCCTTCAAGAGATGTGATGACCTGCAGATCACCATCTGCCTTATTGGCTGCAATCCTAGCATTTACTTTGTACGAATCCAGAAGCCTGAAAGAGTTGATATGTCCTCAGACTTCAGCTATCTTCAGAAATTTATTATTCCTTCCCCCGCCTCTCTTCTTCTATGCTGTGCAATGCCATGGTCTTTTTTTGTTCCTTAATCTGATGTGTGGAAATAGGCACATCGAGTGCATGCATATAAGCACATGGCGGGTCAATCTAGGGAAGGCTTTGCTGTTCAAATAATATTTTATAAAGTTGACTTTTAGAGTCTATTGTATGTTTGAAAGTCTGAAAAGAACCAATTATCTACAATTCTTGGTAAATAAAGTTTTCAAACTTCTTATCAAATTAATAAACATCTCTGAGGGCAGAGGCAGGGAAAGGCAGCAACTAGATTTTCAAGGTTGCCAATATGATTTTCAAAAGCACAGAGAAGGCTGTCTGTTTAAGTACTCAACTATTCAGCAACATAGTTCTAAGAAGAAAGCTTTAATCATTGTCCCTGAGACAATCAAATTGTCAGATGGTGGTTTTATTTCAGCACACAGAAGGTTAACTTTTTCAGTCACAGCTTTACAGGTTTTGACAAGTCTCCAACTTTCTAAACAGAGGACATCCCTCTTCTTTGATTCTTTTTAAAATCCATATGGTAAGATCTGATTATTTTTGAAGTAATTTGACTAAATTCCTGTGTAATATTGAGGCTTATCAGACTTGGTATGTCAGTTGTAATTAATTCTAAATTAATTATTTTACAGCCGAACCTGCTAGCATTTGAAGGCAGTGTCCCTGGCTGTCCAGGTGTCCACTGACATGGCAGTGAAATCATTGTGTAGATGTTTGGGGTTGGCTTAGCCATTTACCTTGGTGTGACTCAGAATTTTCTTCCTTGCTGCATCTGCTGTCCTGTTTGTCATGCAGATGCTGGAACTGCTCATGCAACAGTCCTTCCACTGTTGCCATTCACAAAGCAATGTCTTGACCAACCCAAAATCCCCAAGGCTTTGTTTCCACTGCTTGACTGGAAATCAAAGAAGCTCAGACTTGAATAATGAGCAGCACAGGGTTAGGTACAGCGGCATGGGGAAGACATCTAGAGCATTATTGTCTTGGGCATCACTCCCCAGGACAGTACACCCTTAAAATAGAAGCTGAGGCTGTTGTCCTGACTCTGATGTGGGGATGGTGACAGCTGGCAGAGAGATGGCAAGAAACAGAGGGTAAGAAAAGTTATGAGAAGAACATGAACAAAAGATCTCAATGCATCTTAAACTGAAGAAAGAATCTGCAGGTAAACCTGGAGCTGCTGAATTAAATGAGAAAGATCTGTAAGGAGGGAGAGCCGTGCTGCAGCCTGCCTGTCCCTAAAGCAAATTATCTTGCACAGCCTGCCTGTCCCTTAAGCGAATTATCTACCCCTTGCTCCTCAGGCAGAGCCATGTGTGTTTGTCAGGCACAAGCACAGGTGTGTTTGGTGGCTACCACAGTGTGATGTAGTACAGGACTAGACATGAAGAGCTAGATCCAGAAGAGTTCAGGTGGCTAAAACCAGGGCATATAAAACGTTGCATCTAAATCAATGTTTAGGGGCTTGGTTGCCTAGAGAGAGCAGAGGAAAGGATCAGTGACTCAGAACAGGACACAGACCAGCCAGTGCCAGTGTGCTGCTGCCAAGTGTCCCTGTAGAGAAACACTGGATGCAGCTGCATTTGCATATTTTTTCAAAAACATCACTGTGCTTGCTCCTTGTATCTAAATATTGAAGAATGTGCATGTCCTATGTGTAAAATAAATTGGTGGCTAAGGAACCTATAAAAACACAGAAGGCTTCATACACCCAGGGGCTTGCAAGCACAAAAGCAATGCAATGCACTGCATTCTGCTTAGAGGAAAATTGCTCAGTACCTTTTCATTGGCATGCTGTTATATCAAAAACTTATAATTTGGGGCATGAGTATACAAGTATTCATTGAATTTTATTTCTGTGTTGCTAATTTCTGGGATGAAGACTGGTGCTTCTGGCCCACTTTATGAATTCTGAATGCCATCTATATTCCAAAATATCTAAACAACGACTGTTCATTACATACTCTAAGAAAGTGCTAGTATTTTACAGAAATTGTTGCATTCATTTCATTGAAGTGACAGGCAGAGCACACTCCTATTTTTTAGGTCCCCATATGTCATCTACTTTGAGCAGCAGAGGGGGAAACTAGGAGGTTCGCAGAGGTTCCTTGCAGCCTCAACTGTTCTGTGATTCTGTGACTTGGTGATTTTATGCATAAAACATTGGTCGAGGAAAATGCTGTTTTCAAGCTCTGTTTCATTCTAGCCTTAATCTGTTTGTACAACTGGATTTGCTTCTGAATCAACAGCAAAGTGAAGACGCTGATATAGAAGGCAAGACAGATACTTTCACAATTTCTGAAGAGAGTGGAAATGACAGAAATCACAGTTGCCTCACTTTCACCAAAAGGAGAAGTAAAAACCACAGGGGAAACCATCGAAACCAACTGTGTAACATCTTCCTGTATGTAATTGTTAGTTCTCTTACTGTTAACTCTCAGTGAGTACCTGGCACTTATTTAAGCTGATTACTTGTTGGAAGACAACTGTCAAATACAAACTTCCACAAACCATCTTTTGTTTATGATGAAGGCGTTTTCTCTCCCACTCAAAGCTTAAATTCTACCAATTCCATTAAAAAAAAAAAAAAAAAAAAAAAAAAAAAAAAAAAAAAAAGCAAAAGTAATTCTCTTTTTCATTTAAAAGAAGATAAAAAGGAAAATAAAGGAAGGATAATTTACTACCTTTGTATCACACCTGAACTCAACCATATATCTTTCCTCTCTCTAAAATTTTGCTTCTCCCACCTGAAGTTAAATAATAAGAATGATTAATCGTATTTTGATCCATTTTAATTTGTCAGAACTATCATTTTGATTTCAAAATTTGTGTCGCTATATCTTCTGAGATCAACTTAAAAGATAAGTTCTTGGCTTCTTTTTGACCCTTTGCCTGCTGCTTGCAGAGGGGTGACTGCCAAATTCTTCAGCAGAGCACCGGTGCCCAGGAGTTCGCAGTCCCAGCCAGCCGCTGTGGTCCCCAGCCAGCAGCCACTCACTCTGCCCCTCCACTGAAACCACGGTGACGTGCCCGGCCTGAGCAGCCCATCGGGCACCACACCATCCCTTCCTTTACTGGGAGTGCCCACTGGGCAGACGTGGGAGTTGTGGGGAGACTTTGCTCTTCCCCTGCTGCTCACAGGTCTGAGGTGACCTGCCCGGGAGTCTCTCACAGTTTTCCCTTCTGCACACCCTTCATTTCAACAGACCCACCTGTGCCGTTTCTTCATTAGACATAATTTGTCCAGCAAATGAACTGAGAGTAGCACTGTTCGTTTGTGCTTTTTCTGGCATGTGCTGGGCAGGAGAAACCGCTCCAATTTTTTCACAGCTGAAGTGCTGCCTTGCAGCACTGTGTTGGCAAGTGCTGCTCCCACCACAAGAGGAAAACTCTCAGCTGTCTTGCTGGTCACCCACAAGTATTTGCTTAAGGCCTATGAACTGATACCTTTTAGCTTCTGTGTGAGAAGTCAATCTCGACCTGGTCTATTTTCATCATGGGTCAAAAGAAGGAGTGAAATGTGCATGGACTTGAGCTGGGGCACCCCACCTGCCATCTGCCCCTCTGCCACACTGCACAGGTCAGGGACCAAAGGTTTGACCTTGCTGCTTCAGATAGGGCCCTATGAACACAGAAATTGGATAGGACTGTGCATTTCTGCTCAAAACACGGTATTCCCTGAAAGTGCCATCACAATCACAAGGATAGTATGGATAAAGAAGCGCTGTGCTGGGAGATGAATGCAACCAGGAGGAGGAACAGCTTAGATAGAAATCTGCCAGTCCTTTCAATGTGGCATCCATATAGCACTTCTTGTCGACACGTCTCCAAGTGCTTCCCTGCCTTTGGTTCCAGATCCTTGTCTGCTCTTTTTTTTTTTTTTCACACCTTGCTATCAACCTTCCAGTAAAGAAGGATCTGCACTGTGACGATTTCTAAATCCAAGACTATTTTTAAAGGTTAGAGAGCGATATAACTCCTTCTAAGACATACAGGAGTTCAAGGCTTGGAGCTATTAAAACGAGCCCCTTTTTTCTGTTTTTTTTTTCCCGAGCATTCTGAGTGTCCCTGGTAGCCTTCCTTTGATTTCTGTAGTGTCACTGGGACTGGGCACGAGCCAAAGGGGAGCGCTGGGGGCCAGTTGCCTGCCCCTTTCCTCCTGACTGTGAAATTACATCCATGCAGCTCATTGCTGCAGTGACAGCCACCGCCTGGGAAGGGGACACAGTGGCCACCAAACACATATGGGAGTGGGAAGGCAGGTGAGGAGATGCACAAATCTCCCTGGTGCTGATCCATGAAATGCATAAGGCTGTGGGTCATGTCTGAACATGCTGTCCCCAGCATCCCTCTCTTGGGCTTCAGCTCTCAGAAGCTGTACCCTGCTGTGCAGAGGTAGCTCTTTCTGCATGCTGATGAGCAGTGCTGAAGACAGGTGTGCTTGTTCCTGGGCTGCATTCTGGCTGGGCTTGTGTCAAGTGCAGCAGGGCATACTGGAGGCTTACAGCTCTCAGTGTGCATCCACCAGCAGGCTCTGCCCACAGTCCCACTGGCTGTCACCTCCTGAGGTTACACACGTGCACCATCGCCACACAGAAGACTGTTCACACACACCAGCAAGAGGCTCCACTCCCAACAGATGATGTCTGCTTATTTTTAGGGGTTGTTTTCCACCAGGACTTTTGTCCCTATGCTGGCAGCCACAGTGTAGGTCAGCAAAGGTGTTGTTGAAAATACTCCCACTCCAAAGCACAGACACTGGCTCTCTTATTCATTGTACTGTAGGAAAGCCTGCTTTTAACTCTTGCCTGTTGTCACTCTCATCTGGTTCATCTGGTGCACCGTGACTTGCACATCTGAGCAGCCCCTGAGGAAGGGCTCAGGACTGCATATCGCTCAGGTGTGGGCTCAGGTCCCTGCATTCCCATGGGCTGTGCTCAGTGCCAGCCCATCTGTGTCTCCTCCTGGGAGCTGCTGAGGGCATGAGCAGCAGGGGATGAGGAGAGGCCCAGAACTGAGGACAGAGAGGCTGTGGGGAAGACACGTGTCAGTGAGAAAAGGAGACTGCGGCACACACAAGTTTCACCAAGACCATGGCAAAAAAATAGGTTTGTGATGTAGTAGAGTAGGGAAGTAACAGGAGGAAAAGGAGAGACACAGGCAAACAGAGAGATTTGGAAGCAGGGGTAAAAGGGGAGCAAAAAGGACAGAAGAGGGAAAGAGAAAACCTGATGAGATGGCAAATAACAATAAATAGTGTTGTGAAATGAGTAAATGTCAATAGCAATCCGTGTGGGCTACTGGGCAAAGGATGATGAACTTGCAATCAATTAGAGGTGGTGAATTAGCTGTGTATTAGAGTCAGCCAGCCAACACACAATCAATCAATAGCAATGCAGAATTGGAGGATGGGGGAAAATTCTAATAGGAGACAGGTAACACATATATTGCCCTCTTGGTGGGATGCTCCTAGAAAGACCAGAGACTTGCACGTCTGCAAGTCAGAGACATGAGGAGAGGGAGCGTGCTGACAGAGTACTCTTGCACATCAAAGAGGTGTCAAGCTGGAATGGCTGTCAGGATACTCATACAGATTCTCTATCAGATTTCAGATGTGCTTTGAATTCATGCCACACCCTGAGGAAGAATACCGAGAGCTGTCCATACGGTTTTCTCTCTCTGGAAGACATTGGCAGGTAAGACTGGAGTGCTTAGTGGCAAAAGGGTAGCTCTGGTAAATAACTGGATTGTGACTGGGGTTTCGAGACTCTCCTCCACCCCTGCAACCCCCGTCGCCCAATATATTTGCAGAGAATTGCAACTACCTTTTTTCACTAATCTTGCCCACAAAATAATTTTCAGGTGCTGCACATAAAATCAGTCTAACTGACAGCGGGCAAGAAAGCATAGCCTAGATGTCCCTATAACTGTATCATTCTCCAGCCTGTTCCCTAAAAGTGCTGGCATGCATCCTCCAGGAGTTTGGATCTACGAGTTCCTTGTAGAACACAGGGAGGGCATAATTAATGTGAGAAGAAATATCTGCTGATCAGGATAAAATGCAAGTCATTATTAATACAAGAAAAATCACAAAATCATCTGCAGAATTTTTTTAGTTCTGAATTTTTACTGAGAGGGTCTGACCTGAGTGCCTGATACACATCTTTGAAAGACATCCTATCCCATTTTAGCTTTAATCTGTAACGCAACTGGATTGCTGCCATGCTCCCAGAAGTGTGCTACATGACATATGCACGTCTGTTGCACTATCTCCCAAAATGTGTCAAAAAGACACATATTTTACAAAATATGCCAATAGCAACCCGACATCCTGTGCCATCTTCTCCTCCTCCTAGCCAGTGCTTTCAAGCTGTGGGGTTTGCCTGCAGGAGGCACCTGAGCACAGCACCCTCACCTCCTCCCACCCCTCTGTGCACCAAGCCTTGCCATATGTACCATGCCCAATAGCGAATGAAGAAGGGATGAGATATATTATCCAAGGAGGGAAAGAAAGTTCAGCTGATGAACAATTTGCCATATGAGCCGTAACACATGGCAGACCTCTGCAGAAGGCAGCAGGAGTCATCTTCTCACGGTGTGGTTTCCTTGCAATGACCTATTCCAGCTCATCTGAATGATGCGGTGAGTGAAGGCTAGCTTGAGTTTTCTTGCATGCCATTCATGTTGCATGACTCCTTTGCATCTTGTTCATGCTCACAGGAGTGCTTGCCTTTAGTTTGTTTACTGCTACAGTGCTGAGAAATGCTGTCTGAATACTGAGCTGTCAGTGGGAAAGAAGCTGCGCTGTCAGGCTCTAAGGTGCCTTAATGCTCTTTATCATGACGTGTCCTGTGTCCTTGAAGCTGCACAAAACAGCTGCAGCTGAACAGCTTCTCAAGACCTCAGCTCACAGGAGTCACAGCATTTCTGCCTCGCCACCTGCTCTGGCTGACTCTGGGTCAGCAGTGTGCTTTGGCATTTCACACCAAGCAACTTGAATGAAACAGAAAGCCTGGAATGATGCTGTGCAAGTCGGCAGAATGGCTGCTGCTCCCCACAAGAGCCAGCTGGAATGATGTAGGTATACCAGGCAGGAAAAATGCAGCCGCCTTTTTGTTTGCCTCTACACCACAGGGTAAAGTTCACCTGGAAGGACATTGGTCCCACATTTCATGGCAGACTTTCAGGCTCCCAGCACAGGTTCCATTCAGTATCTGAAGAGAATGACCCTGGAAGCTGTGAGAGCAAGGAAGAAAATGTGTGCTCAGAGGTTGCTGTAAACCTCATCCTCCCACGCACTAAACGACATGTGAGACACACAGGGTGCTCGTTAGTAATCTATATTTCACACAGTTTGTGTGTAATTAAAATCAAAAGCAGCAGATCTTTTCTTCCTGCTCCATACAGCTGATAACAAACATTTTTCTTGCTTTTGAGGAAAGGTGAAAAACTCAGATTTTCATAGAATCCAGTTCTTTCTCTTAGTGACTAGCCCTTTGAATGCACATCCAAGGGAAAAAGAAGTGGTGTTCTGTGTCTTGTTCCAGTGTGGAATTGTATGATGGCATATTGCCTGTGAGTTATGTCTAAAGTGCAAGAAAATACTTGTGTGTCCGTAAAGCAGACTGCCATCCTGGTTACAGCTGCTTGGTGTGTGAAGCACAGGAGCACAGAAGAAAACGAGAAGGCTGCGACCCAGGAATTAGGGACTCCTTTCCAGTGGCAAAGAAATATAACAGAAAGGGGCAGTTAGTGACCCAGCACAGTGAGTTGAAAGGCCAGAGCTTGGCCTAGAGTGGAAAGCATGGCCTTGCAGAGAGTTACCATTTTTCAGATTATATTTTCTCCCACAGTCCCTCAGAACAGGGAGAGAAAGAAGAAAAAAGAAATATTCTTCTTTCCCTATCAGAGCCTTGATACATCTCTGCAGACAGCATTGTCCTCCTTCTTGGCAGTCAGATCTTTTTTCTCTCCCAATAAAAGAGCCTCTGGAGGGCAACTAAGATGAACAACTTCACTAGAGCAGCTTAGGACAGCACGTGCCGCCCCTCATGGCCAGATTGGAATCTGAACTTCTGCCCCCTTCCATGTGCATGAGTTCATATTTTGGCAAGTCTGTAGAGTTTCTAAACAATTATGTGTTTAGTTGACTGGTTTGAAAGGGGAAGCCACTCCAGACGAGTAAATAAAATACAGAGATAAGTTTCTTGAGAAATTAAGGTCTCAATGAATACACAAATATACAAAGGATGTATAAATAAATGACATTTATAAATAGTGTGCTTGTGTGCCATTATTCATACTAGCTTTCTTCTCTAGTTACTGTTTACAAGAAAATCATTCCATAAGCGTATTTTCCTTAACTATATTCAAGATGGCCAACATGATGGCTTGAAATTATTAGAACACGCAATAAAAAGATGCTGCATCCCTACAGTAAAAATAAACACTCCTGTATAATGTCTCTCATTTTAATTCAATGCATTCAGAGAAGTTATTAATCTTGTTCATCATAAAACGATAGTTTGTCCTGTTTTCCTCTAACTAGCAGCAGGGAGCAACCTTAGTTCCCAGTGTAGTTCACCTTCTCTCACTGTCCTCAACACCAGAGCCCATGGTTACTGTGGGGAAAAACAGGAAAGGAGCAACCAAAATAAGCTGCAGGCCCTCTGTACTTTTCAGCCACTCCATTAGAAAGCCCAACTCAGAGACATTCCTGGGGTTTTTGTCTGGTTGTTGAAATATAACCTGAAAAAAAAAAAAAAAATCTGTGTGTTTTAATGCCCTGAAGACCTCTGTAGTTCTCACTGGTCAATTTTACATGCGGACGGTGCCAAAATCACAGTCCTTGTGCTGACAGTGCTCCTCTGCAGTAGGAGGAAGCTTTGCAGATCCTTTCAAAGTGGGCTTTAATGCCCAGGGTATGAGGCCAGCAGAACACCTCTGAAAAGCCTAACACAGGTAACTTGCTCAAGGGCACGCAAGGAATCGGTAGCAGAACTGATTTTGAAAGTTAGAGCATCAAACTCATATCCATCTTCCTAACTGGTCTTTTTCTGGCAAATAATAGGGCAATATATCATTAATTAGAATATGATGGCTAGGGATTTTCAGAGTACCCTATTCATTACTATAATGTTCCATGGTTTGAATTCCAGTTTGAGACAAAAGGTCCAATTTTCAGAAAAAAATAAACTCTCTTGCTGACAAACAGATTCCAGATTCTGTTAAAGTGGATACTTTGAATATGAGGCAGCCAAAAATCACTGACCTGGTTTGCAAATCTTTCTGCCTTTCAACCATCTTTTGCCTTAAAAAAAAAAAAACCAAAAAACCAAAAAAAACAAGAAAAGCAAAGCAAAGAAACAGAATTTCATTCATTTTAAGAAGCTTATGATGTCACAGTGAAATGTCAACAGATAGCAACTTAGACTAATCCCTAAAAGATGACCTACTTGAAGGTGTTTGACATACCAGGCAGTGTCTCTATACTGCATCAATGAATGGCATTTATGAAGCCAGATTTTAAATGTCTCAGATTTTGTGCTAACCAGATGATTTACTGTTGGATCAAACTTTGGCTTCCTAGTCTAACATTTAAGACAGAAAGTGTTAAAGACACAATAATCTCGCAATAACCTACAGACCTGAAGCTTTCACATTCCTTTAATTCATTTTCATCTGATCTGTTCATTTTTATTTCCATAGGTATGAAATTAGAATTTTTCTTATAATTGCTTTTCTTTTCACAGAGGTCTAACTCCCTCCAGGTTGATGGCTTGCTTTTCATACCATGAAGGGAGTGCCAGCCACAGACTCTGGTGGAAGCAGAATCAAAGTTGCAATTAAATATACATCATGTGGATAATTTTAGGAAAAAGAAAATTCCACCCAGTTTAGAGCTTTTGAATAATCAGGGAGGATTTTTTGTCTCCCAGCAGAGATATTTTTCCTTGTGGTACTGAACCCAAGCGATTGCTTCAATATAATAATGATGTTGGCTGAGCAGAATTGAGCCCTGCCCAGAAGGCAAGCCCAAGGTCTTAAATGATCTATAGGCTTTGTGCTGACCCCTGATTGTCTATGCGAATAAAACGGGTAGGCATGCCTGCAGTGAGGCTGGGAAAGGGCAGGGGCCAAGTGTGGTTGTACAGGCCATTCATTTCCTGCTCTTGTCTTCTTAATTTCCTTGTTTCATCAGTGCTTTTTGGCTTAAAGTTAATGACTCCTGGATGTGCCTGTAAGAAGCCTGTCAATTAAGAGGCATTTGGTTGGGAATCCCCTGGAGGTGCTGACAGAGGGGTTTTGACACCCATTAGTGCAACCTTTGAGTGGCTGGATGGGACGCACTGGAAATCAAACCAAACATCGCTGCAGCCCCCTGGCACGCTCCCATGCCACAGGGGTGGATAGGGATAAGTGCTCATTAGCACGTGAAAGAGATTCATATTTTAGCTGCTGGTTATTAGGTATGGAAACCTGTGCAGTCTGGTGTGGAGAGACCCGAGAGAGGCTGGTTCCAGGCCTTGCCACTGATGGTTTAGTTAAAATGGAAAAGGTTGGGGAAAAAGCAAAGAGTGCTAACGTCATGGAGTCAGCACTGCAGAATAAGGAGCTTCCAAAAGGCAAGATCGTTTTGGGATTGTTTATGTGACAATGTTATATGTCTAGCATATTTTTATAGCATTTTAAAAAAATCCACTAAGCAATCACAATAAAGAGAATGCAGTAAATAAAACATAATTAATATGTGCAAACCAGCTATATTGACAGTGACTACTACAGAGACCAGCTTTGTATTCAGGGACAGCTTCCAAAGCTAAGTGAGAAGCAGGGGACATAAACAAATCTTGCAATGCAGAGTCAGATTTATGGAGGTTTAATTTCTTGCCTGTGTCTGTTGGCTTCAATCAAAACTGAAAAGCAAGTGAGAATAGATGCAACCTCTTCTTTAAAATGCAGAAGGAGTACAGAAAAGTGAGGCCTTCTGGAATGTTACTAGCTGTTCTCCACCTCCACAAAGGGAGAATGCTTATTACGCATCACTACTACATTTGTCAATAAAAGTAAAGCCTGGTACTTTTGTGAATGGTATGAGTATTTTACTGATCTTATCCACCCGCTGTGGATCTGACAGAAATAACTTTTTAACTTAAAAGAATATTAAAAGAAGAAAGATAAAATTGAAACACCAGATAAGCAATAGTCAGAAAAACTGAGACTTATGTGCTTATCACATGTGCTTATGAAATTATACTGGGTCTTTACTATGATAAACAATTATAAAGGTGGTCTCACCTGCACCTAATTCAATTTTGCCCATATTTTAAAGAAAGAGTATTCTTTCTTTCTGAAAAAGGCATTTTTCTGCATACAAGGGGAAAAAAGTAAATGGGGGACAGTGGGATAGAAAATCTTGTAAGGGTGTAATAATGGAAAGCTCAACAAAGCTTGCAGTAGACAAAAAGTATGGATGAGAAAACAAGGCAGCCTATTTATTACAGCACTATGATTATCCAAGCTGCAGGATCAATTTTAAACAGGTTAGCTGGTTATTTTCCTTAGATCTTCCTATAATCCTCTGTTTGACTTCCTGTGATATGAACTCCAGCTGTTCAGATGGACCAGGGAAAACCTGTTCTGGTGTCTGAGTTCTGGGGGACCATCACCTGTGGCACCCTCTTAGTACTGCCAGCACAATCAAGAAGGGGGCATGGATTCTTTTCCCTCTTTTAAAATCGTGGTGTAATCTCTGGAGGGAGGACTTCTTATGACCTTGTGTGAACTGGAATTTTACTGACAACTCACTTATTTTGGGAACAACAGAGAAAGCGTGTGCTGGCAATTTTGCTTGACTGCAGAGCTGTATTCACCTTTGAGTCTTCTTCAGAAGATATGCCTTTTGGTTTGTTTTGTTGTGCCAATATTGCCTTATGTCTAACAAATATATTAAAATGCAGTTGTGGGCAGTGAAACACTATGGCTAATCCTTTTTACTAACAAAAGCCTCTTTTAAAAGATAGAAAGCAAATACAAATTTTAATTACACTCTTTGTCACAAATTATAATGCAAACTTGGCTTTCTTATATTTTAAATTTCTGCTGTAAGAGGTAAGGTTGTACATACTCTCATATATGCTGCAGCACTTAATATTTATCTCACCAGATTTTGTATATATGTATGCATTCATATAAATAGAGCTATACACATAGTGAATACATATATGCATATGTATTATACACATGAGTAAATGCACAGGACAGTGTCAGTGTGATCTACTCTCCCTCAGAATATTTATGAACTTTTAAAGTTGTTAAATGCAGATGAAAAACACATGCTGTAAGAAAGGATGTGAAGTGACTTAGTGTTGTACTGAAGTTTGGGCTATTCAGCTTAGGGAGAAAAAAAAAAAACGAACAAACTACCAAACTTAATTTTTTGGTGAAGAGGTTATTTTCCAAAATCATTACATGAACTGGAAACCAGTTAAATTAAACCTTCCTCTCAACTTTCCCAGTGTCTGAAACCTAGGTCAGAACAGAATGAAAAGTGAAAGTCATTACTCTTTGGGGTGGAGCCAAGACGGGAGATGTTACATCTCTACTTGCAGCAAGCTGCATGAATTATGGCTGGGAGTGAGCCCCTGAGGACATTCTGCATTTTTCAATTCTCCCATCCCCTGTCCTCTCTGAACAGGCAGAAGCTTTGCAGAGCCATGCTGCAAAATTTGTCAGTGATGACGTTTTGTAGGCAGAAGAAAGGACACTAAAATAAAATCCTTTTTGAAAATGTATGCTTATACATAGAAACCCACATAATATATGAATAGCATTTTATTTATTTACTTACATAAATAAAAGTGACTTCAAAACCAGGTTTTGCATGGAAACATGATAGACTTTCCAGGGCACTTCATAGTGCAATTGAGCTGGCCACTAAGGCATCTTTTGAAGTATTTCTTGAAAGTTAGCTGGTTTTGTCAATTTAATGTCTTTGTTCCCTGAATAGAATAGTCACTTGGATTTCTCAACACTTGATTTTCTGGAGGATAGATTGGCTTTGTTATTCAATACCAGACTGTGAAGTTTGCTTAGTGGTTTTGGGATTTGGTTGGTTAGGGGATTTTTTTAGGATTTTTTTTTTCAGGGCATGCTTCTAGTCCATCTGTTTTAGTTAATGCTGCACAAGTTCCTGAAAAATCCATGACAGCCGATGTGCTGGCTGATTTTCTGCTCCTAAAACTTTCTGCAGCTGGGAAATGAACAGTCTCCCAGCAGCAGCCTCGCTCCATCTCTTGTCTAAGTGTGCAATGAGTGGAGTCAAATAGAAGGGCTATGATCAATGGAGGGTTCATAGCAAAGTAAAGAAAACCTAAGTATCTGAGGATAAAAAAACCACCAAAGAATATGCAGAAATGTATGGGTCAATGTCATTATGAAATCCCACAAAGACTGATTTATTCTGGACTAAGCTGGAAAACTTCACATGTTCCCAGATAGCCCAAATGATCCTAATTTCTGCCAGGTTTTTGGCCATATGCAAGACTTATGAAGATTGTTTCAGAGACAATAAATGACACTAGGACTCCCTAATAGGAAAAAAGGTAATGAAAAATGCCTCAAATTGAAATTAATTGGTTTTCCTTGCTTCAGGAAGAGAAGAGCAGGGACTCTGGATCAGACCAGGGGTCACCATAGCCCATTGCATTGCCTTGGGCAAGAGTCCAGGTGCCTAGGGGCTTGCATAGAGTGATTTTTAAAAAAAATTTTTAAAAATAATTTCTCAGCTTCTAATGACTTCTGGGCTTCTAAGGAAAAAGAGAAGATGCATCTGTATTTAATTCTCAGCGGAAAGTCCATGGAAGAAAAGATCACTTCTTAAGGCCCCTTCCCCCCAGTCAAGGTACACCAATATCCAAAGAGTTGGATGTGAACTTCTGTTGCACACTTTTGTTCCTGCAGTGGTTGGAACATTTGCAGTTCTTGGCAAGGGCCATTTACTTACCAGTGATTCAGCCTTCAGTAACCAGCACAATGGCGAAACTGTTCTGCGGCAGCTCAGGGACAAACTTACAAATCCTACCAGCACCTCCCTTCCTTGCCCATTTTCCTCCTTTATAAGAGGTGGGAGGAATGATGTGAAGCCTTTCCTGACATTTAAATACATGAGTTATTTCTGAAAAACACCCAAAATAAAAAAGAATGGCGAGGAGACACTTGGATCTTCCTACTAGTCAACTGTAGCAACTTTTAATCTTCTAGCATTTTCTAAGCATCTACTTTAATATTAAATTCCCTACTCTTAGCATTTAGACTAATTATGTATTTCACAGTTTACATTTATGTTACTGCATTTTGCTTATGTTTTGTTTTTTTCGTTTTTTTTTTTT
>VZRN01003447.1:712871-814380 GCA_013397935.1 Dasyornis broadbenti | reverse complement strand
TTTTTTTTTTTTTTTTGGAGTGTCTGATCTCTGCTTCTAAAACAGAAGTTGACTTATATGAAATGGCTCCAAATCAGTTGCTTTGGACGACCGTGCTTCTGTCAGTCCAGAAATGAAATTTTGGGTACCTGGCACTGTATCAAGATATGCACTAAATTAAAATATATATTATATTAATCCATTTATCAGCCTAAAGGGACTCTACAGATTGGAGCGCTCATGTTTGATAACATTTTCTCTGCAGATCTGCAAGGCGTTTAGCCTGTAGGTCTTTGACTGGACCTCTCATAGTCTTTGCTGCACTGCTCTGTGAGCAGGTTTGGACCCAGGGCCTTCCTCTTCTATTTGCACACTCATGAGGCATGAACAGTGACCGTACTTCTCCTCCCAACACGCCTCTGTTTCCAGTTGTGTTAGTGTCTGGACTCACGCACAGCATGAGCAGTGTGACTCCACTGCTCTGGCTGCACCTGCAGAGGCAGGATCCAACTTCCACACATCTAAACTGGATCCTAACTGAACCCAAATACAGGTAGCGGCGTGGACGTATCAGGACACAAGTCCATGCAACTTGCTGTCGCTTGGAACCTATGGAATAATGCATTCTGCCATACCATCCTACACAAATATTTCAGCACCTTGTATAAACCCTTTTGGATTAACTCGCTCAGATGACCCTATGAAAAGCCAGCAGCAAGGATGTGTAGTACCAAGTGTTTTGCTCCTCTTGGGGCAAAGGAGTTGGACTGCATTACAAGCTGGGACTGAAGCACAGTCCTGGAATAAGACAATGATGGGAGCATCTCTAACCCTGTTTATTTAGAGGCAGTGGATGCCTTCTGAAAAGGAAGAGGAGGCAAGAGCATGAATGACAATAGACAGGGCATATATTGTCTCCACTTACCTCACTGCTCTCCGTAACAGCAGCACACGTGCTGGTTTTGCATGCTTTAACTGGGCAAGAGTTATGGAAACCAAGCCGTTGTGCAGCTTACCGGGCCAGCAGAACAAACTCTCAATTGCTGCATAAGGTGATCCACAAGATCCTGACACAGGGTAGGCATCAGCCTTCTCCAAAGCATTCCAACCCTGGAGACACCCATATGAGTAAGCCCAGGCACACTGTCCATATGTACTCATGTCCTGCAAAGAATGTGGCTCAAAAGCTATCTTACTGGTTGTCCAATTTCTGCACCAAAGCAGAGTGTCAATGTGGTGGATAATTCCTTCAGTAATACTTAGGCTGTATTCAACAGGCAAGGGATCAGGAAATTTAGCTTAAACAACAGGATCTAAGTGAATCAGTTCTACCAAATGTAAGGATGCAGTTAGGTGTGAGTTAATCCTGCTACTTACTGTGATTTGAAACTATTTTACTGACAACAGTGCTGAGCTTCCCCTGATCACATTTTGCTGGGCCACATTGGAAACACACATGACTTGGAACTCGAAGGCTGGTCCCTCAGGGTGCCACCATCAAGCGTCCTCTCAATGCAACTGGGACAACATTCTTCAGTCATGTGAAGACAAACTGGAAAAAGAAGATGAACACATCACTAGGGCTGCCAGGTCATGATCATGGGTGCAAGCTGGCACAGACTCCCTAAAGTACACAATTACTAACCTGATAGAAATGCAGCTGAGGGCTTGCTTCTGATCTGGATTAGACTTGTACTGCCAGACGATCTGGTAGATACAGAGCTGGTATTAATGAATGCTGAATCACAGACTTGGTGAACGATACCTGGATAAAGCCCATTCCAAGCCCACAAATCGCTGCTGATGATGATTGTATCCCCTTATGCTACTCAATGAACTGATGTGATGAGATAGAAAATATTTTTATTATTTATATTGCCTCAGGCAAGAAAGGGGATGCAGGTAAGCTATATAGGAATGGTTAGAGTGGTGATTAGAACTAATATTAGTCTGACTGACCTGCCTTGATATTAAATGCATTGGAGGATTCACTCTGCTATTATAAAGTGTGCTTTTCTACATAAGTCTGATTAAAAGGGGACAAGTTCCATGCATATCCCATTAGAAATATGTAAAGATATCTCAGCAGGTCCAGGCTGATCCTGGTAGCGGCAGAACCATTGTGGAGGTAGAACAAGACCACTGCCTTCAGGACGCAGCAAAGAAGGAAGAAAACATAATCTGAACCATAAAGAGGTGTGCTGCTATTTAAATTAACAGGAAAAACTGGCCAATATTAGTTTAGCTTAATTTCTGTCTTAGGCAACATAGCAAATAGCTCATGGCAGCTGAGTGTGAGACAGATCATACTCCTGCTCATCCAAACTGGTGAAAGGATGTGAAGACATAGTGAAGGGCAAGATCCCCCTCCACCTTCCAATATTTTATAAGATGTGCACTCCTCTCTGCCAGATAATAAAAATCAGAGCTCACCCTTAAATTCTACAAGTCTATTTTGTACTGCAAGCCATATCAGTGAGCCCATTACATGCTTGTGCATATCTGCAAGTTAGCACGTGGGCCTGGCAGCTTCTGTGCCTCTGGAGAACCAACTGGCCTTACTATCACCAAGACCACAGCTAAAGTAAAGAGAGTGGTGAAGAATAGGATGTCCTATAGGTCACATGTAAGTGTGGTGTTAAGCCAGTAATGGGAGTGAAGAACAGTGCAGAAATTTGAACAGCTCTCAGATTCTGCTCTCCTCTTTTGCAGCCCAGCACCCAGGCTAGTGGGATATTTGGCAAGTGGTGCCATTCCTGCGGCAGCTTGTTTATCATAACATTTGAATTCAGCTGGTTCAGTGTGGTGCATATATTTCCTGTTAAGCTCAGCTGGTACAAAATGCTCGGTATAACTGATATGCTGTGTGTAAGGACACAGGAAGAAACAAACTGATCCAGACTCAGAGGGTGTTTAGATGTGTATGAAGAGAAGCTGAGCAAACTTAAAAAAACTTACTTACAGGATCAAATTCAAAGCACTTTTTCTCTGGTACTTAATTTTTCCACCAGCTCAAAGTGAAAAATGCATTAGGGTTCCGAATGTGTATTATTGTACAAATAATAAAGAGTTAAAGCTTGTGCTGAAAAGAGGATGCCATACTACTGCCACAGCCATACCCCTGGAGAGGATATAATGTGGATAGAATGGGTCTGTTTTAAACACAGCAAACCTCCCGTGTGGCACACATATTCCTTGTCTATACTAACAACCTTGATACAGATGTCTTGGCAAGCCTTCCTGCTGCCTACAACACTTCAGTATTTTCACAGATGAAAAAGAGGTTGCCAGCAGGGAATGTCACAGCATGTAGAGAATTAATTATAAGTGATAATAATCCAGCAGATTTATACTGAGATTTAAAAGTCTCACAGAATCGTTTTTGTCCTTGAAAAGTGGATACTGGCTTTTTTGTACAGCCTAACCTAGGGACACACAGCAAAAAACCCCTCTTGCAAGTCCTAAAATGAAACAAACCATATCAACAAAAGCACTTTCCCACTAGCAAAGTGCCACGGGGCATCAGCTAACAGAGCTGCAGCAATTTGCTCTGCAGACTTTCCACACTGCTGGCAAAGCTCAAAGATGGACCAGGTCCCAGAAGCTTCTGAAGGTTTTCCACAAGTGAAGCTATGGCTTTCCAGTGTTTTGGCTAGCTGTGCTATGAGTTTTGGCAGAGTGTACGGTCTAATCAAAGGTGATGCTCTTGGTGGCCAATGTATTCTATCTAAATCCATAATAATCCCTTCATCACCTTACCAGCAGTTTGGGAGGCAACAGTGGCAGAGTCTCCTGCAAAATGCTTTGTGCCCAGATACTGTACATGGGTGCAATCACTGTGGCAAGGTGGGTACCAGGCAGCAGCACAGCTTCTTTGGCATTGCCTAACACAACCCTCATCCTGTTCGAGACCTATTCGTGGCATGGGAGGACTGCAGCCTCATTCATGATCACTCCTGGTAAGGCCTGCCCCGGGTGCTGCACAGTGGCAGAGCAAGGGAAACCATGGAGCTGCTGGCCCTGAGCAGCTGGCCCAGGGCCAGGGCGAGCAGCCGGGAGATGCCGGCTGATCCCTGAACTGCCACTGACGTGACCTCTCTGTGTATCCCTCTTGTTTCCTCTGAGGCAGGATATGGTTTGACCTTCCAACAGCCACAGAAGGCTGGGGATTGTAGCAAAACAAGGGCTTTAAAATTGCTATTTCCAGGTTCTGTTATCCTCAGTAGTATGGGGATGATGGCAGGGAAGAACTGGAGATTCAGAGGGGGAACAGACCTTCCAGGTCAAACAATATCCCCTAAAGCTGCCCACTGCCCTTGGCAGGTGGGATTTCCCCTGCAGCCCGAAGCAGCTGTGAGGAGGGACCAGCCACTGCTTCCTCTTGCCAAGACAGGTCTACTGAGTTTCGATGGTCTCTCAGGCCCCTTTTCAGCAAGGTATTAATCTTACAGTTAATGCAAACAGCTACCCACTGTCACACTGGGATTATGCATGTGTTTATGGTTCTTGCTGAATGGGAGTCTTCATGCATTACGGGGAAAACACGAAGGAAATTGGCTTGAAGTCTTGGAAAAATCGTTACTGTATCTGCCCAGACTGAAAACACAACATTTTTACCTCTTACTTCTTTTTTCATGTAATTAACAGATCCTAGTACATGATAATTAACACCTGAGCTGTCAAATCTAACACTGGCCATTTTTCCTATTAATTAAACACTGTAACAGCAGATGGAGTATAGAATAGATATGTTTATTAGACTTGGGATGAAACAGTATTTTTAGAGGAAGTATCTCGTATACTGGTTTGAGGGTGGTGATGAAACAGTGCTTAATAGTCCTGTTATCTTACCTACTCATCACACAACAATCCAGCAGCAATTATCTAGTATCTTATGAGAAGCTGCATGAGCTGCCAAACTCGCTGAGCGAGTCTCTCAGCATCCAGATGGATGACAATAGGCTGAGAACTACACCACATGCTGGGATGTTGTCTGTCCTGGCCCTGCCAGGAGAGCAGCAGCATCCCCAGAGGGCAGCCAGGATGGGCCCTACTCATGGGCAATCCTGCCCACACTGATGAAAAGCCATTTATCTTTCAGAGGCTGGGAAACAGACTAAAAGCCCAGTCCCTCACGCACTCAGAAGTGAGCATGACCTTTTCTGAGGATGTTCTACTTTATCTTCTGCGCCTCAGTTTCAGTTTTATCCATTCCCCACATATTCAACCTACATTTACTGTTTTCTCACTATTTTCAGATCCACTGCAGGCATTGCAGGACAATGCACAGAGCAGTTTATTCTCTCTGGCTAAGCCTCATGCTAAGGCTGAGGTGCCATGGGCATGAGCAAGCAGAAAAAAATTTCAAAATCTAGATAGCTGCTCAGCTGCATGATGTAACACTCCCATTTACAAAAGGCAGGAGACACACCTAGGAGACCTAGTTTGGAAATAACAATAACAAAACAACATGTGTCCTATCCACCCTGTTTGAAGGGCAAAGGCACACCGAATGCTTAGGGGAAAAGTGGTTCTCAAACCCAGTTATTACTGTTATTTTTGCAAAACAGAGTCAATGGCTAAAGATCAACAAGGTCATGGCAGTTCTCAGGCTGCTCAAAGAGCTTGGAAATAGTGACATATTAAGACTTCAGAGTAGTAGAAATCTTGATGTTAACCCTGATGTTTAAACTTTACAGTGTCCATTGTTGTTGAGATTCAAGTTCTTTAGCCAATGATGTAAATAGTGGCTACCTTCAAAGGTTAGACCAAGGGATGGCTCAGATTTTGAACAGAGCTCCACCAGGGGATATTCTGGTTTCCCCTACAGTATGAGTTTTTTTGTTGTCAAGTACCAGAATCTGGTACTTCTGCCTGTACAAACTTTGTTTATAGTGTAAATCTAATTGAGAACTTTCCCCACATCAGACTTTCTATTTCAAATGGCAACATGCACTTCTTTATAAGCATCTTGGTTTTGCTCACCCGTTACTCTCTGGGGTATAAAGTGTCCTTCATCTAAAAGCTGAGGACAGAAATTTGCAGCCAGCAGGGCAGGACTAGGGTATAACTTTAACAGAATTTCATCCAGATGCTTTCTGAGTTGCTAGAACAAGGAATACGTAAAGCACTTCTTTTTTTAATCAGGGATTTGGATTTTCTTTTGGATAAGGTTAGTTGTTGGATTTGGAAGCCCCACTCATGCAAATGATTCTGTAGGAAGAATGCATGCTGGGGTTCTTACAGAGTCTTAGGGGTCCAGCTCTACTGGAGCAGTAACCAGCCCAGGCATTTAGTCCAGTCGTTACTGAGCATCAGGCACAGTGCATCCCAGGGTTTGTTTTTGTCTGTGAATGCAACAACTATACAAGGTCTTTTGGACTTTACTCTCCCTGCAAAGCATACTGGTGGTGTCAGGAATGCCTCCCTGTAAAGAAGGAATTTGGAAAACATTATTTAAAATCCTGGAGATATGAGAGATTACCAAACAAGTTCCCCAGTGACAGAATGAGACCCATAACTGAATTCTGATCTGGAAGCTTTCTGCTACCTCACGCCATTGTGCAAATATGTGATTACATGCCACCACCAAGGCTGTGCCTCTGAAATTGCCAAAGAGCTTAATTAGCTAACCCCGTCATCATACACCTACCACTGCTTGTTCTGCCTTTTCTTTTTGACTAAAAGGGTGGAGGAAATTAAGTAAGCACTTTGCTTATTAGCAGTTACTGTCTCCAGTTCCCAGATATTGGGGAATGAGGGCGCTTGGTGATAACTGGCAACACAGGCCGTGTCTTTGCCCAGAGTCCCCTGTGGTCCCCAGTGCATGGTGTGGGCTGGGTGTGGTGAGCAGGATGTAGTGTGCCAGTCATGCTTGTAAATTTAGTCAGTCTCTTCACAATGGCCCCTATATCTCTGGGTAGGGAAGCCGGGATGGAAATGGCTGTGCAGAAGTGCATTAGGCGTCTCAGACCTCTAGCACTTATCCCATATGTCACAAAAACATAACATATCTGAAGAGCTTGGAACACGCTCACTGAGCCTGTATCACGTGTGTTGTACAGCTAAATGTGGTAAATCAAAGGCATCTGCCACATGTGGAACTTGCTGAGGAAGTGGATGTCGTTTTGGCAGCGCAGACATAGATGGTGTCCCTTGTGCATAGTTGGTGTAAGAGTGTGTGTATGTGTGTGTGTGTGTGTGTGTGTACAATGACTTTGGAGTCAGTGTGAAGCTGTCTGATGAGATAAAATGTATCTGACACCTGCAAAATCTGGATAAAGTCCAAATTCCTTTTTAGTTTCCTCATTTAAACAAAACTTTTATGCTGAAAAAGAGGGCATGCTCACATAACCCCAGATTTACTGAACCCTGAACTTAAAGTATTTAACTCTCCTGAAAGTGCTTGTATGGGTGAGAAGACATTTTAGTACTTGACTCAGTTGCTCCCATGGAAAAGATAGAATTGTATTTGCTGAAGCTAGTGAAAAAATATTGTGAGGCTACAGGTGTCTCTCACACACCTGTGCTGCTCTGCTCAAATTAAGTTGCTGGTGATGGATGTGCAATTGTGTTTGCAGATGTGTATCTGATGGCATCTTGGAAGTGTTTGCTCAAGAACAAAAGGAGCAGCACCCAGTCCACTCCCCTTTGGCTGACATGGCTCTGCAGGGAGAACTTGAGAAAGCCAGGGCTTCAGACTTATCCCAGCCCTGGCAGTGATGGAGACGGCTGCATCACCTGCTCTGCATCCAGCAACCTTGCAGGGTTTGCAGGGCTGTGACAATTTGAGGATATTTTAAGAGGTGACTTTGGACCTGCCAAGCAAGCAGGGTTGATGTGGGAATGCAGGGCAAACAGTGAGCACCAGCCCTGCCTACCCCAGGGGCAGAGGTGGCCACAGCTGCCCTTCCCTCCTGCCCAAGGCCCCGCTCCCAGATCCTGCTGCTGCCTTCCCGCACCCAGCCCACCTGCTCATCCAGCTCCCCATCCTCATCCTCCTCCTCCTCCCAGCCTGACTGGCTGCTCCGTGCCCTCTGCTCCCTGTGTTTCTCTTGGCAATTTCTCACATGCAGGTCGGTGGCTGCAGGCAGCCCGGGCAAGGTTTCTTGGAGGGAGGAAGGGAGGGAGGAAGGGAGAGAGTAGCCCACGGCTACAGAAAGATAATCTACTGTGCCTACAAAATTAATCTCTTGTGTCAAGGCCAGTATTAAACTATGCCCCTGTTCGTCTCATCACTGTGTTCGTCAAGCTACACTACGCAATCACACAACTCATTAAGTGCCTTATCCACACTGGGTCCTTCCTGTAGAGCTTGCTCCTTCCTTTTCCCAGAGGAATAGATCAGAAAAATTCTTAATTTGCAAGCTGTGACTAGTCAGTAATCCCATCAATATATTTTTCAAGGACACAAGTATATAGCACATTCTGGGCATGTCTGCAAAATCCAATTGTTTTTAGTTGAAGAACCATCATTTTTGATTGCTATGCTCCCTCCACAGCAGATTATCATGCTCATCTTATTATATTATATTCTGCTTCTGTGTACTGATTTACAGCAGAGGAAAACCTACTCAGTGAAATATCCACCATCACTGATAAATTCTTCATGACATACATGATTAAATGTTATTTAATTTTTTAATGATGTTCATAAGTGTATATGAGTGTTCTCCAGGGAATATAAATTTCCGTGAGCAATAAGCTACTCAGAAACCTGATGTGCTAAACAATTCAGATAGATCAGATGATCAAATGTGACTGTTCCAGCTTTAACATGGTTCCTGATGAACAGAAACAATTTTACCATGCCTGCAAAAAGAAATCTTTCCTTATTTGATTTTGTACTACAAGCATCACCTGGCAACCTATTTGTAGCCTTGCCTCTCATCTCAGTACATCCATCTTGGTCTATCCTTCTACAGAAACATTATGCCTTTTACCTTGATATTGATCTGTTTGCCGAGGATTAGCATACAATTGTAGAAACCTCTTAAAGCTTTATCATATCTTCAATGCAAAACCTGTATAAAACCTTTTCTATTATGACAGAAGAGTCTATATCACATCCCTTAACCTGACAGGCTTCTGTAGGAATGAAAGATGTAGATATGATTGCAGAGTTTGAAAGTCCTGTTCTAGGCTGGTCCAGCTGTCTGGCAAAGAAATCTAAAGAAGATGTATTTATGCATCCTACTCACCTCCATCCCTTTGCCAGAGTTTTGTAATGCAAGATGCCTGCACATGATACTTTGAATGCCCCATCTGCAAGTGTATCATTAAGTGTGTTCTGTATCCTTTAGAATATGCTGATAAAAGTCTCTTTCTTAAGATTGATTTTACACCCTTTTGCCTAATGTGTACTATCAGAAGCAAATCTTCTTCTACACAGAATGGAATAAATCATCTGTGATGATAAATATTGGGACCACATTAGCATAAGCTAAAGACCAGTGGAACAATATTCATGTGCTGCTGAAAGACTTTAGGCAGATAATGATGCCAGAATCTCTTCCATGGCACTCTGCCTTCTCAGCTAAACCCAGTACTTCTCAAGGATGCCAGGAGAAGCATTTGTTCTCCTCTTCACTGCAATCTTATGACCTATCTTATGCTCCTGTATGATATTGTTATGGCCAACTGGATCAGAGTAAAATGTCCAATTGTTCTAACACAATAAATGAAATGCATGTGTTGTTATAATGACCATAGCACAGGTTTCAGAGTTAATTTCTTGCCTTGCCTTCATAACAGCCACAGGATCCGCTGCTTCCTTGCCCTGCTGTCCTTCCCTCCTACTTGGGTGTCTCATTCATTTTGCTCTATTTAATAGCTATTCCTCTGGTTTGGAGAAGTGAGAGGCAACAGGATGGGATGTTAGTGGTATCATTTAACTGTCACAGTATAGGTACTATGCTCAGGATGGAATTCTGACAGGCCCCACTGCCCCTCCTCCCAGCCTTGACTGGAAAATTGCTATCTGGCAGTTTACAAGACAGGGGCCTTACATCTGAAACCTTCTGAAGTAAAGGTGATGGCTTCGTTACCTGTGTGCCTGGTGGAGTACAGACTGGGATGCTGGCTCCCATAGGCATTCTGCAGTGCACATACATCACTGATTCACATTCATACACAAAAATTTATTGTGAATTTATTGAATAAATCCACTGATTTATTTGGATGGACTTCAATCAATTTTCTTCCAGTTGACTGGAAAATGAGTCTTACAGAGGACAGAAACTACTCAAGTTATTATCACATAAATAATTGCATCCTAGAGTGCATTATACAACACCTTCCTTTTCTTCAGTCTGTGAACAGTTTTCTCTTGCTGTTCACCAACATCTTTCCTTTTTTGGACAAAAGAAATTAAAATTGAAAGCACAAGTAGTTTTGCCTCCAGTGATTTACGCCATAGGACCACAAACTAGACAAAGCTCAGCTGCAATCACCCTCTTTTCTCACCAGGATATCCTGATAGTTTAGGACTGACAGGCTGAGATGGCCAAGTGTCACAGCAGTACTGGTGCTTATCCAATGACACTTTTATGAGAGGTGAGAAAGATGTTTCCAAAGTGAGAAACTCTGGATATAAATAGAAAGGTTGCCCATACCTCTGGTTTCCAGTGGGTGATAATAATAACTGGTGTGGCAGCCTTGCTCTGGGTGGGCTCTGCAGGAGCTAGTGGAGAAGCAGAGAAATCCTCAGAAATATCCAGTAAGCAACGTGTGTGCCAGGGCTGTGCAAGGAGGGAGGGCACAGGCAAAGCCCAGGGACAGGGCAGCCATGCAGCAATCTTGCATTGAAACCAGACCTTTTCACACATTGCCTTTACAGCTACATTTCTCTAGCAGAGAAATCATTCTGTAATGAGCTTCCTCTATAGACCTCAACATTTTTTCCCAACTCAGCATTATATGTAGGCAGGCAAGTGTTTTGAGTTCAGATTTCTACAGGAAAGGAGGAGAGGGTTCTTTCCTTGAAGCTGGCTCTGGGTAGTGTTATACCTGTGCTGTTACTGCTCTCCTACATTTCCAGCCTTTCTCTCTTCCACTGGAGCCCTTGCTCCCCCATCTGCATCAGGCCCGCTGTCTCTTCAGTGACTCCTCCCTCCCCATGAGTTTGTGGGGTATCCTTTACCTGGGCATTCTGTTCACTGCACTAGAGTTTCCTGTTTGAGTCTCCCCATTTTAAACTTACAGAAGACTTTCATAGAGATCTCCCAGCTGTCCTTTTTCACTGATGCTTTTGCGCTGGCTGGGGCCAACACTGAGTCAGGACCATGCAGCCAAAGCACCGCAGCGAAACAGGAACAGCTTCCCTCACACAAACTGTGATCCCCTTAGTGGTACTCCACATCCACCTTTTAGAAAAAGGTCATTTTTAGCTACCTGGGTTACTTGCCAAATCGTTTGTAGATCCTAAGCCAAAACCTCTGACACGAACAGGACCAGTATGCGACAAAGTGATACTCAATTATTCAGTCAGTTCCTATTCCAACTCAACCTAGCTGAGGAATAATAAATGATACTAAATACTGGCTCCCCAGAACATTTTGGTAATCGATGCCTTTATTTCTGGATCTAATCAGTGTTCCAAACTAATATGCATTCAAGCTTGCATTAAATGTTTTTGTTGCTGATCCAAATCTCTTGCTCTGCATATTTGGAAGCCACTTTGCTCATCGCCCCTCAGTAGGAATGGTGAGAGCCATCCTGGGGCTGACGGCTGCACCCTGTCAGTGAGAGCTCCAGCTGCTGGGACTGGGGAGAGAACAGCATCGTGCGAATGCAAGAGCTAAATTTTGCCTAAGGGTGAAAAAAAAGGGTAAAAATAAAGGTGAAATTTGAACATAGGCAGCATCAAAATGAGACTGGCACATCAGCTCGCAGCGGATGGGGGAAGGGACAGTGCTGCAGACTGCCGGGCAGCTGCTCAGCACTGCCAGCTTTGCCTGCCAGCACTCGGGCTTTGGATTTTTTATTTTCTCTTGAAATCTCTTGAGGGGTGAGATGCTAAAGTGCAGTGAAGAACAGGACTGCAAATCACTGGCCTGTCTGGCTGTAATGATTTGAGGGCATGATGTTATGTTGCAAGTGCTTCCCCATCTGCATCCCCCTCTGGCAGGCACCCCAGCTGTGCTGTGCCCTGCTGTGCCGTGACCTATCCAGCACCAGAAGGCCACAGCCTGCCTTGCAGCCAG
Organism: Dasyornis broadbenti; assembly: GCA_013397935.1. Classification (NCBI taxonomy): domain Eukaryota; kingdom Metazoa; phylum Chordata; class Aves; order Passeriformes; family Dasyornithidae; genus Dasyornis; species Dasyornis broadbenti. The sequence goes on along the minus strand of VZRN01003447.1, from coordinate 802,198 downwards.
CTCTGCCAGGGAGGGGAAGGGGAACCCAGTCCTAAACCCTGCTTGTTTGCTGCTTCACATTGAAATCCTGCAAGAAAAGCCATGGGAGACAAGATCAACACGTTCAGTAAATCACACTAGCATTGCTGCAGTCCCAGTTAGGAAATACCTTGTGTGCTCTCCAAGATCCCTGGACAAAATGAGAGAGTTTTTTCTAAAGGGAGAGTAGGTGATCCCGAGCAGCTGAAGCCAACCTGCTCTTTCTGCTTGGTGCTGGGGGGAACAGCCTGACACATCACTGAACAGGACCCACCTCTGGTGCATTCAGGAGTTTTGTCTGGCTCAAAGGCCAAGCAGAATAAGGATATGAACCTTTCTCATAGCTGCCATTGTAGACATTTTCCAGTTAGTTAGGCATGGAAATACTGGGCATTTGCAGGTATGCATGAGGTGATACTTGTCAGTAGCCCTGCTGAGGCCAGCAGGCTGCTGCTGAGGTGGGGTGCAGGAGATTCCTTGATGAATCAGCAGGACTGGGGCCTTTGCACTTCAGATAACTTTTTCAGTGTCTTTCCCATGCCATTTTGTCAGCAGCCAGTAAGCTTCATTGAGAGAGAGCCCCAGGGCCAGGACTGGCAGTGCTCTAGAGGAGTTCCTTTGCGCTTCTCTGCAGGCTTGGGATCATCCTGGAGCTTGTCCCTTTGGTCCCAGTGGGTGATGGTGCCAGCTCATCATGGCCAATGCGGTCTGGAGAGGTGGCAGGAGGGGCTTGGGGTGTCCATCGCTATCAAACGTAGTGCCTCCCTGGGCATGAGGAGATCCTTGGAAACCTGCTGTTACTGTGCTGGGGTGCATGTCCCCAGCAGCAGCAGTGGGAGCAGGCACATCTTCAAGGGTTCAGTCTGGAAAAAAATTACTAGAGCAGATGAAAGGAGGACAGGGGAAGTCACTTCATTTGCTTTATTTAAAATCACATTTAGTTTTTTGGCAAGGAAAACCACAGAGAATATTTGTTGGAGTCCCAGCTACCCTGAAAGATTTTAATCTGACATGGCTACCACTTCTTTCTGTCTTGAAACACAGGAGAGAGAAGGGATGGGATCTGTGAAGCAGATCTGAGCACAGTGAGTCATGCTTATCACCATCCCACTAATGCATCTAATTTGGACAATTATGTTAAACTTGATGTTAACCTTCCCCACAGTTCTTTGAAAGCAAACCAAAGTCTATCCTGGCCAGGGGTACATAATCCTTGGTGTTCCATGATTACTATCACAGGGCCAGCGTGCAGTTTAATTTGTTATTGGTTGCAAGGCATGCTTAGATCTCAGGGTGGTTGTAATAGTGCAAAATATATAATTAATAATGAGTGATAGTTCCATAATCCGTGGCTCTCCCTTTCTTCTTGATGTGTTCTCTTCCCAGCCACAAAGCACAGGAACCCTCGAGCGTTCCTTTATGTCGTCTTAAAACCATTTCTCCAACACTTTGTTCTGTTCATTCTTTTTCTGCAGATTATAGCTACATGTTCAGACTACAAACCATATCAGGGAGAGACCTTATCCCCACTATATGTGAAAAATGTTTGCAACACAATAAGAATATTGCTAACAGAACAAACACTGTAGTAATTAAGTATTCATTGAATTTTAGGACCCAGTGGTAAGAGCAGATGCATTAGTTGGTCCCCAGACACAAGGATAAGCACCAGTCTGCTGCAACACAGATCATGCCATGATAAGAGATAAGACACAGAGGGTTGAAGTGATTGTCAGAGGGAGACCACAGGGAGGAGAAACTGGGAAAGACCAGCACAAACTGCTCCTTTGTGGGAGGAACTGACCCCTTGGGCAAGGGCACCACAAGAGTTCACCTTTGGTGTTTCTTAACATTGTCTCTCTCTACATGATGATATTTTTGTTGTTGTTGATTTCATCGTTGTTATAATCGTTATTTGGTATTATCACCCAGGGACTGCAGGCATGGTGCAAAGTAGCTCAGTTGAGGCAGCAGATGGGTACAGGGGCTGCTTCTGCAGCTTCTGGCTCTCACCTGCCAATGGCAGTGCCATTGCTGGCTGCCGAGCAGCAGCCGGAGGCAGCAGAGACAAGTCCTCTGCAGCTGCCACTGCCTGAGAGCTGACAGCACACGGCAAAGAGCCCTGCACAGAGCCAGGGGCTGCAACAGCTCAAGCTCCTGAAACTGGGTTTTCCTACGTGTCTCACTTGGGAGCCATGGATGCCCTCTGGTCACATCACGTTTCGCTCAAGTTGCATCCAGCAGCATTTAAGGACATGGAACTCATTAGTTGCAAAGTCTTTGCTCTCACCCACTGAATAACCTTTTCTGACGTCGTGTGTAGGATCACTAAACTATCTCTTCTCAAAATGGTTGCCCTCTGAACTAACAGGGAAGGAACAAGATGCAGCAGCTGGGGACAGAAAAGGCAAGGATGGGGTTTTTTTTTGTGGGCCAACAAGTGCCTCGAGAGCTAGTCACAACACCCTTTCATCAATTTTGTTCAGCACTCAGCAAATGCAAGGCCATTGATTGTCCACTGAATAGTCTGTAGAGCTCTGCCTTTGCTGAGTTGTATGTGGAACTGAGCCAAAAGGAGAAGAAATAATTAACAGTCTGCCCTGTCCATATGCTCAAAATACACTACAAAATGAAAACAGTCCTGTGGAGAGTTCTCTGCATTAAAGCTTTTCTGTCATGTGGAGTTGGAATATTTCCTCTATTCCTTAGGGGGGGACTTAGGACAATATTTGAGAAATCAGAGTTACTATAAATTTTAAGGCTCTTTCTTTCCAATTCTCTCAATTCATTATTCGTACTTTGTATGCCTGTATAAAAAAGAAATACGTTATTGTACGTATTGAAACTACTTCAGATGTTCGGCATTCATAAGTATAGCAAGAAAAAACTGAAATGAGCTTAGATCCTGATAGTACAATCTGGAAAACAGAAGGATCCCATTTAAAGACAGATTTTTACTGAAATGTTATGGTCTAGACTGATTTATTTTAAATAGATCTGACATCACCAGACCCAAACCCATTTAAAGCAACTTATTGGGTTTGAATTTCTTAGGAAAGAAATAACATACAAAAGCCTGTTAATAATAGGAGGTCCTTGTATAACAAGGAAGGAATTCACATCAGTCTCTGCTGATGTGATGTGGAGTGTACGTAACCATGTGAATGCTGCCCATGCCTGTTTAAACAACTAATTTCACAAAATCTCCTTAGAAATCATAATAGTTCCTCTGCTCCTATCAGTGCCTGTTGGCCTCATTATCAGACTCATTGCAATTGCTTTCTGGTGAATCACCAGTGTAAAGCATAGAAGATTGAAGCAGAACCAGCCAGCAAAGGATCCTCACCTCTCTGAGTAATTGGACTAACTATACATCCAGTTGAAGGACCTGCACAAAAATCCAAATTTTCCTCTTGTTGCTGCTGATATCCACCTCTGGGCTTTTCTGGCCCCCTACATCAAGAGCCTATGAGAGTTAAACCATCATAACCAGTCTGGTTTAGGACAGATGCCCAGGTCAGCCATCCAGCCTGCACTCAGTGTTACCTCGTTGGTTTTCTCAGCAGAAGAGCCAAGTGCTGGACGACCCACAGAGCAGCCAGCAGCTCGACCCTTAAACATGGTCCTCTGGATTTGCTTCACCCTTATGGCCCTTTGGACTCATGTTCAGGTCTGCTGGCAGAGCCAAGTGGAGATTTCATTGGCACAACCCAGGCTGCACCTGTAGATGTTAATCTCTCTAATCATTAATCTGGCACCTTGCAGTGCAAATACTCCAAGTAGATGCATTGCCCTCTGGGTTGGCTGGATGTGGATCAAATATTCCTTGTGGAATCCCAAACATCTGCTTGGCACAGAGATTGCTGGACCTGGCACAGTGGCTGTCCTCAAGGGTAAGCCAACTATTAGTTCCCCAAGCAGCTGGGGATGGTTGTTGTATAACATCAGCACCCTCTCCCTGTTCTCCGTGTCTCAGGGGCTTATTTTTCCTGTGGTCCCTTGCCCCACAGCGCCAACTGGTATGGCAGGTTTGCACAGGGCCCTGCTCATGTGGCATGTGTTCACATTTGGAGCACAGCTAGAGCTGCCTGTGGTGGCAGGGATGGCAAAAACTTCAGTGTCAATCCTCTACTTTCTGGGGACAAAATGCGAACAAAATGTATCTAAGGCTGAGAGATGTATATCACTGGGTGAGCAGGAGGAGTGTCAAAACCTTCCCATCTGAGAAGATAAAATATTCCATTTTCTGCATGGAAACCAATGCTCTTGTCCTGCCATATTCTCCCAGCTCAGCCCATGTGTCCCTGCTCACTGCTGCCAATGCTTCTTCTCTAGCTTTGAATGCCAGAATATAGTGGCATAACACATATTTCACCTTTCTTTTATTTTTCCACTAACTGAAAGGTCAAAACAAATTGAATTAAAGAATTATGTGGGGAATTCAGTAATTAAAAGCTTGTGAGGAGGTGTAAAAGCTAATCACAAAAATAAATAGTTACCCAGTAACTTCATTACATTAAGTTAACCACTGTATACACTGCATAATAGGAGCTTAGGGAACTGAAACCACTGAGAAGCCGTAAGTCATAGTTGGAATCACAGGAGAAACCCCACATTGCTGTCATGGTCGAGGCTTAGGAGCAGCCTGGGAAGATAATCTCTGGGCATAGATGACATCCTGACATCCTCCTAAATTAAATTACATGCATGCCCTTGGGTACTGTCTACCATCTGCATATGTGCAGCCTCCATTTCCTGAACTGCCCGGCTGAAGGGCCAGGGGAAAGTGAAGCGGTGGGGACAGGTAGGCTGGAAGTCCTTTCTGTTGTAACCAGCCTGTACTCTAAGTTGACAAGCTCCCATGCAAGGAATTTGCTCTGGGAATAAGGTTGCTAGGTAGAGTCAGAAGGTCTGAACACAAGCCTTCACACCAAATGGAAAAGGGGGTGTCAGGAAAGTAAGAAAAGTTATTATCATATCAGTAATGTCATCTAAATCATTCTATCCTGATCTTGTCCAGAGGGGAAAAGCTGGCAGGCATCTCCTGACAGCAGAGTGAGAATGTCCTGCAGAACAGGTTGCACCTCTCCTTCCTCCCCAGGCAGAACAGGGTTCAATAAGGAAGAATGCTTTAGGGTTCCGGAGTGTTTTCCCAGCACCCTTACTGCTGTTGAGGGCTATACACAACCATTCCTTCAAGTTTCAGGTCACCAAAAAAATAGGTCTGGATGGGGCTATCGTAGCTCCTAGCAAGGCAAGAGCAACTCTGCTGACAAAAGCCCTTTGCGTCACGAAGATGTCCCGTAAGGACATCAGCACAGGCTGGACATGAACAATGAGTAGCCTCAGGAGGAGGCTAGCACGCACAGTTTTACAGATCTGGAAGTGTCTCACAGTCCAAATAACTGGTACCTGAGTTTTACATCAAACCACAAAGTCCCTGGTAAGTGGGTAACTGCATCTTACACGTGGCTCTTGAGCAGTAGTCTCAGCAAGATTTTCAGCGACGGTGAAATCAGCCTAAAGGTAAGTCAGGGAAAAATACACAGGCAAGATATTTAAATAACAGCAACACTGTTATTTAAATAAGGAGAGACACCTTTCTGAAGCAGCTGAAAGAACAGTTAAGTCTTAGCTAAACTGAGGGCCTTGGAGCTAAAAGAGGCACCTCCACTGAGTCCTGAGGAAAAGCAGTCCAGGGAGAGCCAGTTGTCCACAATTGTTCTCAATACAACTGACACAGGGGAAAAAAAGAAACTTTGTCTTTTGTTAGAACTCATATTTTTCTTTTCTGCTAAACAATTTTGATCCTGCTGGTGTCATCAAATTCAAAGAGTTCTTTCTATCAAATAGTTAAATTCCTGTAATCCTCAGATGCTGAATTTTCTACTGATCCTTCAGGGCAGCCAGTCTGAAGGAGAAAGGGTAGAGGGAACCCTTGTCCAGCCTTTTTAATTTTAATTTATTGCAGTCAGTACTGTCCTTTACCACTTCATAGCTAGGGGGAAGGGAAGAGAGCTGAGCCTTCAGCTGGGGGATTGCAGTAACCTTGGTGTTCAAACACACAGCCAGTGCACAGCAAGAATCTGCTTTGCCTTTTATATGTTTTTTCCCTGTAATACTAAATTAATTCATTTTCTTAAAACAGATCTTCCTAATCCAAGGACCTATTTTAAATACAAACCCAACATTATAAAGTACAACACATCACGTTTTGTACTAATGAGTTATGAAAATACAAGCTATGAAGAGCTTAATCTCTTCTGTGTTCTTAAACAACTGTTTTTTACTGAGCCCAAACAGTAGCTGTGTTATAAGTAGCTGGAGCAGTACAGTCCTACTATTTGCAAGCCCTCATTGGCTTAGATGTCTTAGTAAGGTCTGGAATTAAATAATCTAGTTTCAACATGTACTTTTTGCAACAAGTCAATTTTAAATTTGGGGGAATCTATCTTCAAATAATATGAAAGGAAATAAAAATCATTCACCAAGTAGGAGAAATCTAAATTTTTTGAAGCATTTTATGTTTGTGACAGTAAACTCCACTCTAAAAATTATACAATTCACCCTATAACCTTTACATTATCAGTATGTAGAGTGACCCAATGTGAAAAAATGGGGTAGCATCTACAGAGCTCAATAAAATTACTTTCTTTTGTGTTGAAAAGGTCTGCAAGGTTACCATGCTGGTAGAGAATTATCTCCCACCAGTCAGAAAATCTTCTGAGTGTACAGATCCCTGAGTTTTGATCACTAACAAGATTCTTATTTGAACCATTAAATCACAGCATGGTCCCCCAATTCAGCAATATGCTTAAGCACCGAATCCAAGCTTTAATGCCAAATAAACAAGCACATCACACTGTTTTGCCATTTAGGCTGCTATACAAACTGAAATAAAATGCATCTAGCTTAATGTGTTCATTAAACATTCTGTGTAAGCACACAAAATTACAATCTTAGCATTGTATAATGAAATCATAACCTCTGCCTTCAATAATCGCAGCATAAATCTTCCTGCTGTCTCAATGAAGCAGTGTCAGTCTTCCCTGAAGTCTACTCTATAAAAGCAATAAAGTAATGAAAAAAGCAAACAAGAAAGGACAGTCAGGAATGAGTCCTCAGCAGATAAACACTTTTATGCTCCTAGAAAACAGATTTTTGTTTCTGTTCCCATCTCAGGATTCATTCCTGTACCATCACTTCCTTCCAGGGTGCTCTTTTGGCTGTTGATTGGAAGATCTTGCAATACTCAGCATCATTACAAGTTATGACTTCATTCCTGTCTATTGGTGTGTGTAGGTTTATGGCTTTCTGCCAACCTCTTGAAGTTGTGATCCAAACCTTCAATTTCTCATGCATGAAAGCCAGAAAAGTCTAGATAGCATTCAGAATGCCAAAAAAATTCTGATGTTGGCTTTCTTCATAAATCAGATGATACATTGTCAGCGCTGTTTACAAAGGCTGGACACCAAGAAACCCACAACAGGCATGTACCAGTCTTTTACAACTCGTATTGAAATGTCCTGTTGACTTTGTTTCTTGCTAAAAATGTGAGAAAACTCTCTTTTCAGCTCATTAAAAAGCACAGGTCTTCATTAATGACTATTAAACCTAACTAACTGATCTTTTTGCCTGTCCCCTGTCTGGTGGCTCAGGCACAGATGTAAGTACAGTGCTGATGGTTTGCATTCACCCTCTGGGCATTGCTGTCCCTTGGCAGAAGTCAGCACCACTCTCCCAGCAAGGTGCACACCACCATAGTCATTGAGAACAGAGGTACAAAACCTGGCTCAGGAAGCGTGGGTGCTCTGGGTCTAGGGGGCAACAGGTTGAGCCCCATCCCTGCTGTGTCCCTCTGAAACAGCCTGAGGAGTGCCGAGCCCCACACTGACACCAGTGTCAGCCTTAGTGCCACCCCAGAAGGTGGAAGAGCTCTAACCAGGACTGGAATCAAAGCTATGCTTACCTGGGCATTCAGGCATGCTCAGAGAAGCACAGATGAGTACTCTCAGTCCTCTTTGCCTTCCTCTTCAGCTTCATCAGCTGCCTTAGTTTAAGGTTAAAGAATTCCAAGGGAGAATGGTTTTTCTCAAAATCTGCTTGCACCTCGTGCTTCAATGGCCCTGAGCAAGCTTATATCTCAAGTCCTTTCCCCATCTGCTGTTGTAGGCAGCTGAGCCCTCTCAGCCAGCGAGGTTTCCAGCTGATCCCTGGGTGCAAAGGGACCCCTGCTTAGGTCAGTGGACCCGTGGTCTTTGAGGCCTCCATGAGGCTGGCCAGGGAGCCAGCCAGCCTGCTCTGTGTCCCTGCTGGGCATACAGCCTCTCTCCGGATTAATGCGCCCTTCTGTTCACTAGGTTATTGCTGGTTTAAAAACAAAGCAGGGAAGCAGTGCTTTGGTTGGGAGGGAGGATATGCTAAGGGAACATGCCTTAAGGAATAGGCTGTTATTGCTTTTGCATTGAGATTGAGAAGCCCTGAGGAGGAGACAAGGAGGAGGCTGGGAAAGCAGACCTAGAGCCATTTGAAGTGGACAGACTGGATTTATAGTGCTAGATAACTGATAGCAGGGATGCTGCTTTTTGATTTGCAGCCTCTGTGTTTGCCTGATTATCAGGGTGACATGTAAACACTTGGTATGAAAGCTTGACATTAAACCAAAAGCTGGCTGATTGCAGGAAATCTTGGAGCCTTGTTATTTTAATTGTGTCTGGAGTTCAGCTTTTGGGCCCAAGCTTAGTGCTTTTGGCAAATCCATTCCTCACTCTGAGTCAAAAACCTGCTACTCTTATGATATTACAGAGCATATTTGGAACATATTATTCAGCCCACGGCTCCTTCTGCAATTTCTCAGGTTTTCATAGTCCTCCATTCAATTCTTTCCAGTCTGAGGAACACCAATGTGGCAACAGCCCTAAGGAGAAAACCTTAATTTAAAAACAAAAACACAGAAGCGGTTGCACAGAAAACCTTAACTGTGTCTTTATGCCAATGGCTACCTGAAATAAATGAAACATGCTGTTGTATTGCTTAGCTGTATTTGGTTAACGCTATGCCAGAGAAATATTTCATTCCATTAAAAAGGAGGGAAAAAAAAAGCAAGTTTGGGACACTTGAAAATGTTTTTCAGTTCAGGCAGAACGTTGCCCAACTAATCTAGTTGGAAAGAAAAGGAGGGAAATTGAACCATCATTTCAGCATTCAAACACACACAGTTTATTTTAGAATGAGTTGTAGCTAAACTGAAATTTGAAAGCAGAGAGGGGAAAATCTTTTAAAAAGGAAAGGGAGGGAAATAAAATAACCTGGATTATCTTCATAATTTTTCTCCTTTTTTTTTTCATTTGGTCACAGACCCGAGAGGGATGTCATTCAGCTACATGGAGAACAAAAAGAAAACAATTGTTAGTTGTGATCTAAAGCTGATGTGACTCAGCTGAAGGACATCCATGGTTTGCTGCAAGCTTCAGGAGAGCTGGTTTTAGCTCTAGGAGAGACACTGTGTGTATTTCACTCCAGATCCTCAGAGGTCCTCAGGCATTTGCAGGCCATTGAAGCCAAATTTAAGAGCCTTTGAGGGACCAAGTGCTTGGAAAAAGTGCCCCAGGATCCCCAATCGGTCCTCAGTGGCCATAGGACACCTGAGTCAGCGGCAGCTCAAGCTGCTTCCCTCTCAGGCTTTGTATCCGCAGCTCTGTATCTCAAGGCTCTGGCTGGAAGGACCAAGTACAAACTGTTCTCTGTACATGTTCAGGATCCCCCTCCTTGTCCCCCTCCTTTAAATGCGCGCTTACGAGGTGGGTCAGCACCATCCTGCTCCTTTTACCTGCAGGAGACTGAGGGAAGCCTGTGAGAAGACTGCCAAGAGGAGCAACAGGCTCTTCCCATCAGTACCAGGAAAACATAGCCCGAGTTCAGACTATACTGGTTTATCTGCCCTAAATCTCTTTGACGCCCACAACCAGAACAGACCATCTTAAAAACTGCCCCCACACTCAGTACAGCCCCATTAAATGGGAAAGGAATGGAAAGAGTAGCTGAATCCAGGTTTTATAAAGCAAGGTGGATTAGGACTGAATTTGCTGCATCTAGTGAGAGGGATTCCAACTTGCTTCCATGAAAAAAGATGTGTCCTTAATTTCACTATCTCCCCTTCTGTCTGTCATCCACATGCCCCCTCAGCAACATTTTAGCTGGCTGAGTGATCTTAAACACCACCCAAGGCAGCAGTGGTCTCAAAGGTGTTCCTGAAACATTCAGTAGCTTCAGCAGCTGGGTCCAGACAGGACAAAACCAAGCTTCATTAGCTCTGCTCTTCACAGAGTGGCTTATAATAGTGTAAATATGTTTAACACCTTACTGCTTCTGTCCTAGAAATTTGCATTTAAAAGAAGAAGGGGACTTGCAGATTGAAATGTGTAATTAGTTCCCCTAATTATATTTCTCCAACATTCTGACACCAGGTAAGAACACAGTACCATAGGAACATAAGCATTCAAACTTTAGCCTTGTGTATGTGAAGGACAGAGAATGTGGTTGTTTCTTTTTCTGCATGGCTGGAAAACCCACGATTATTCCAAAAGATAAGCAGGGCAGTCTCTGAGTGGCTCGCTGACACACGGGATTAACATAACGAATTATCACACAATGTGTTGCACTTAGAGGCACAGAGATTAATTGCTGAAGGCCAGATGGGAGCGGGTATGGGTAAATACAGCCTTTTGTTGAAGGAAGAGGGAGAGGGCTGAGCGTGCAAAGCTGCAGTAACCGGGAGGAGAGTGGGACTGCTCCAGGGGATTTTGCCTTGGCAGGGCACACAGGAGCAGAGCAGCCTCAGGGAGCCCTGCCCTGAGCTGAAAAGCTCACACCTTCTGCAGAGAATCGGCACATGAGCACCCCATTATCTGTCAGGGAATGGGGGGCCACAGTGGTGTCCCCAGATCGCCATACACAGCTCTCCAAGAAGGTGCCATACAGCCTAGCACTACCCCTCTCTTTGCACCCTTGTTCCTGGGGCTTGCCCATTCCAACTTGGATGCCGGTTGTCCTCAAGTTGCTGCTTCTTGGCTGGCAGAGTTGAAACACTTTTTTGTTTTCTCCTGCTGCCCTTCCAGGACCTGGCCAATATCCTTCTGAAGGTCATGGGATTTTAAGAAAACTTTTAAGTGGTTTATGGAGATGACACAAGTATAAAGTCATACTTCATATGGTGAGAAGTTATATTTAGATTATTAATGAAAGCTGGCTGGCACAACTAATTTAAGTCATTACATTTCATGTCACCATTGAAACACAAACATTTATTTACAGGAAAAGTCACCTCTGTTTTAATATGGATCTAGCAAACATTGCCTACCAATTTGCTGAATATCTCTAAAAAGCCTGCTTTTGAGGATCCTGCCTTACAAATATCATCATCTAGGGCAAAATTTTGATTCTGACATTTAAAACTGAATTGGTAAAATGACTGTCAATGGGGCTAAATTACAGGAATGTGCTTCAGTAACACACAAAGATTATAGAGATGTTTCCCACTGTGATTTCAGCATTGATGCATTTCAATTGATTTACCATCACAGAAAGCATCTAGGCCCCAGCCCAAGTGCTGTATTATTTTTCTATTATGGTGATAGATTGCTCATTGATTTAGGGGGAAAAACATAATTAACAGAAATATTATTGTATTTACTGGCATTTACAGAAGGACACATTAAGACGTGGTGCTCTGGAGCACTACAGTTTTGGGCACCATTTGGTATGTATCCTGAGAGTGAAGGGAGAAGGAATAGATATGTGTTTGGTAAAAGCAGGAATTGCCAGTGCTACCAACATTTACACTTCACCAAATCAAAAACACTAATGGGTTTTAAGCTCTCCCAACTATCCACTGAAATAACCACGTTGTTCCTCTCTCACACACATTGTGAGCCTCAGTTTCTCAAGTAGTACCAAACAGGACCATCTATACCCCAGTAAGGAACTTCTATACAATTCCATCTTATGCTTTGATGAGAAATATGTTTATCTGTCCTTTTACCATTGGAAACCAGCATTCATTTAGTTGGGGAATAGGTACACAGTTTACAGAATGTGTGAAATAGGATTTAATACATGAAAGAGGCAAAACACACTAAGGAGGACATCAAGCATCCAAAGACAGATCTAAGTCCTGGCCATGTGAATTGCACTCACCAGACTGAAGAGAAGTCACAGAAAGATCTGAACTACATCTGCTCACAAATTCCCAATCTGAGTACTCAAAACTAAAAAGTTTTTGTAGTAGTTTTTCAGGTTTGAGAAGGTTCTGTTGACAAAATGCCATTTAGTTAGGTTTCTTGCTAGTCCCTGGGGCAGGCTGATGGGGAAGCCGTGCTTCCAGAGTACCTGGTTTCATGGAGACCCCACCACAGAAAAGTCTCACTCAGGTATTTCAGACTCACAGTTGCACTTCAGGGAGCCTTGAAACTTACAGAGCCAGCTCAGGCCAGGGGTTTCAGAGTTTCAGGTTCCCAGGCTCATAGGAACTAGACACAAGCTGTTGTTGTTCAGGTTGATTTTTTTAAGAGGAAAAACCCCCAAACTAAAACCGTGGAATTCAGCCAGGGAGAAGTATTTCAGTTTGGAAAAGCTTAAAATTCCAAAACTTATTTTCCCTGGGAAGTTCTGAAGTTTACTGCCCCAATTCTAGATTTAGCAATGTTGGAGTTTTCCATGAATGGAATTTTGACAAGCTCTTATTTATCACCCTCCCTCTGAGAGGACCCAAGTTCTCAAGGCACAGGAGATAATGTTGCAATTATCTGCATGACCTTCTGCCACTGATATCTCATGTTGCTGGGATGGGATGGGGGAGAGGAGAAGGAGTTATTTTGCGAGTGACTCTGATTTCTATCCTTCCTTCCCAACCTCCCTCATAATCTTAGAAAGATAAATTTCACAGAAATCCAAGCCCACGTTTCTTTGGAAACTTACTGAACAGCATGTAAGTAGTGGAACTGCTGACTCTAAGCAGCTGGTAGGTCTATTCCCTTTCATTTTTGTTTTAGCTGTTGAATTTCTGCAGAGGCAAGTGTCATGTTGCTCCCAATATACACCTCTGCTTTGTATTCCATGTGTATTCCCAGTCATAAGGGAAACAAAGAAATCTTACCATATATAACATATGCGTCTCTTTTCTGTAGTTCATTCTTTCTTGCTATAAATGAATTTAAATGGATGACAACTATTAGAATTTAAATTGTGAAGGAAGAGATAGAAAGATGGTAATTTATTTTTTCCTTTCTGAATAATTTATATGTTCATTTTTACATAATACTGTCATCTGTCAGATATATACCTGTCATTACCTAAGCCAAAACTAAAAATCACTTCACAATAAAATATCTTATATTTTACAGAATAACAAAGGTCTCAGAGACAAATAGTCCGAGGAAACAAAATAGCCAAAACTGATGTATGCTCACCAGGGCTGCAACTGAATGAGTTTTTGAGATGTAGTATTAATGCTCATATGCAACTTAATTTTCAGAGGCCGAATCCTGTGAAAGACTGGCTAGCTATTCATTAGACCACCATGCATGTTTTAGTTATATTTTAAAGTCTAAATTTAGATGGTGGGAGGGCTATTCCAGGCAATTCAGTTAAAGCCAGTACAGACACTAATTGATATGGGTAATTGTTTCTAGAAAAGCCATTGATCTACTGCATGCACTTGTAACTCAACAGGAGCGGGGATTTGTTAAAGTTCTTCTTATTAAAAAAAACAAAGAAAACTGGTCCCCAATTAGCTAAACATCAGTAGGTTTGACACTTGTTACTGCTTTATATACACAGCTTTCTCTTGAGAAAGAGGCTACTTCTTGCTGTCTTTTAGAGCTGAAGAGCAAAGATGACAAAAGATCTGGCAGATGGCAGCACACAGGCCATTGTGGGACCATGATCCCTGCTCCTTGTGGGCCAGATGAGAGAGAACTCCAGTGTGCTAAGCTACAGTCAGGAACTGGATATTGTGCAGGAACTAGCATGAAAGCCTATCGCAAAGATTAGTGATGGAAAACTCAAATACCTGAACTTTACCTGAATCTCTTATGATTTGGGTGGAGTCTGACAAATAATTATGCTCCAAGTAACCAGGTACATGCTGGTAATGGGAAGAAACTATCCAGCTGAGCAATCATATTGGTGCAGAAGTGAGAGCCAGCACGAAGCACTGTTCAGGAAGAGTTTATTTAATAGGAGTCATCAAAACAAGAGATCTCTGGTTGTGCCAATATTCACCAAGGATCCAAGAAGGTCAAAACTAAGTTTAGCCACTGCAGAAGAGATTCACTGTTTAGAGCATTCATCTTAGATGTGGGAAAGCCAAGCTCCAAGCCCATGACTGAATCATTTACAAAGATGATTTGTGCATGTGTCTCCTGCATCCCCAGCTAGTGCCTCAGCCAGCAGGCTTCTGCTTCATTCCAGGAAGGGAAGATACCTGGAAAGCTTTTCATTTCCTCCCAAGAAGAAGCAGGGAACACTTCTGAACTCTTGCTTTTTTTTTTTTTTTTTTTTTTTTTTTTTTTTTTTTTTGCCAGAAGTTTGTGTTCCTCTTCTGATTCTGCTGTGGTGTGAAATGACATTGGGCACAGCCTCGAGCTTGCACAGAATCCCACAGAACAGCTTACCACTGCTCTCTCAGCAGACAGGAGAGTATGAGTGTTGCTCACATGCTGAGGTGCCAGCAAGCAGACACAGCAGCAGGGTAGGAGTGAGGCAGAAACACTGCCATGCTGGAGAAATGCTCACTGACTGCTTTGTGCCTAGAAAGCGGCACTGAGTTTAGCAGTGGATGGCTAGAGCAGAGGGAGAAAAAGCCTCAGGAAGGAAAAGGTAAAGGAAGAAAGAGGAGGGAAGAAATGTTTAGACCACTCCTGTTACCTATCGTAAAGGGAGCAAAATTTACAAATCATCAAATTGTATCTAACCAAGTACTTTCTCCTTCCCTGATGGTTTGCCACCTGTTCAAGTATGTACTTTTAAACCATAAGCGTTTTTACAAGCTCTGTCCACAGTTTTATGAGATAATCAAAGTTCCTTTCAGGCGAAGATACAGGAAGATACCATCAGACTTGGAAGCTGCACAATGCAAGAGGCTGTAGACAGAGTAGTGCAGCCCGCACTCCTCTCTCTGGTAGCATGTGGTGCCAGAAAGGGGAGCTGGGGGCCTTCATTTCATGGGAATATTGCTCACAGAGAGTGGGAAGTGAATGGCACCTTTGCTACCTCCTCTAGAGACAGGTGAACCTGCAAGTTTCCAGGCTGCCAGGAAGTAGGTCCCCAGAGCCTGTGACAGGGCCAGGAACAGACCTAATTCCCATCTTCCTTGCGCATGACCGTGATACAGCAGAAAGCCTGTCCTGTGGAACTGTGCCAGAGGAGTGAGGAAAAACTCATTTGCCTGCCCCTAATGTCCTCTGTTTCTTTTCATTTTGCAAGTCAGGATCAAGGCAATGTTTGGCCCCAAGTGTGGACGGTAGGAGAAAAGCAATAATGACTTCACAAGAAATACTGGGCAAACAGCTGAACAACTCCCATTGCCTCACATGCCTGCTGTACATGAAGATGAGTGGCTTTTGGTCAACTGCTTATTTACATAAACAGTCATATAAGGCTGGTCTGACCTAAAAAAAAAAAAAAAAAAAAAAAAAGAATTAAAATGTCATAAACTTACACAGTTGCAGGACTTGAGTTAACTAGGACAAAAGTGCATGACCCTCCTACGTTAAATGGTAAAGGGTGGAACAGGAAAGCTGATGCTCTGTCAGGAATAGCACAGAGAAACATTTATTTCAAAATAAACAGGTAATTCTCTAGCCTCTAAAGGCAGCATATTGCTTGCCTTCCTGCCAAGGATGACTGAGTAAGGGATTATTCTTAGACGTGTGACTGAGAGTAAAAACAATCATAACCCCTCTCCAAACCTTAAGAAAAAGTGTATCTAATGTTTTATTTAAACAGATCTTTGCAAAATTCATCAAGACTATTCCAAGAATGCATCAACAAATTGCTCCTCCACCCTTAACACCGGGGAGAGGCGACACCTGTCATGTTGTCTGTGGCCAGTTCTTAAAGTTCAGTAGGTGGTTCTGGTCCTGCCCTGCCTTACTGCCATCCGTGGCACTGCAAGAGCTCAGTTTACTATCTGTACAGCAAGGGAATAATGTTCCTGTGGGAGACCCATGGGACTGTACATCTGGTCAGACATGGGCTTTAGTCACATCTCCTGCATGACACCTGGCAAGCCCCAGAAGCCCTTCCTAGCTTTACCTGATGCTCAAGGAGGAGCACTGCAACCATCAGGGAAGGAAGGTTTTGGGCACAAGGACTGTGTCTTGACCTCAGCCACCCCAGCACTGCCGTAGTACAATTTGTCGTCAGACAGGAAGGTGTCCCTGAATCACTTTGGAGATCTCAGGTCCTTTAAAAGGTACTTCAATGAGACTGAGGCAGGCACAGGTGGTCTAAGCATAAATCCCCACACGGTTAGTTTCTAAGCTAAGAGAGGCTGAAGTGCACACTGGGCAGGAGAAAGGAGGCACCTCAGCACCCCCATTTGCTGTGGGACATTCCTGTGTCTGGGTGCTTCCAGCTGCCTGTCCCACAACACAGGGGACTGGCTGTGGTAGTGCATTCTCCCTCAACCCCATAGGCTGCACTGTGACCTGAGAAAGGCTTTGAGGTACAGCAACCTGGCCTCAGCTCCTCTTGAACTTACCAGAAATACTGTCTGCTTTCAGCAACTTGTGCTGTCTAATGAGCTTTTTTTTTTATGAACAGCACTGGAAACTTTTTTTGCCTGAATAATGACCCAAGTGGGATAATATTTCTATTCTCAAACTTTCAAAGGAAGTTTCTCACCTGAAGTGTGGCCAGGATGAAACATTATGACTAAAACGCACTCCCTTTCAGCCCTAAAAATAGTAATCCAAAATGAGACCCTTTGGGCAATCCTGGACTGCAGCAGGCTGTGACCATCAGCCTTTCTCTGAGTGGGACACCTCTCAGAGCCGGCAAACTCTCAGGTTTGCTGTACTTGGAGGATGGCTGAATTATGGCAGATCCTAAGCTGATACCCCCATGCCTCAAGGCTCGACCCTTCCTCCACTGAGAAGATGCAAAAGCAGTGAGTATTTCAGCACCTTTAAGGGGAATTTTTCACAGGTACCTTGTACAGACTCTTAAGGTCTATGTGCATGCTATAGCAAATGTGGGAGAAATGCTGCTCTCCTAGATTTTTGAGTATTTTAGATTTGTAGGTTGGGCCTGTAGGTAAGTTACTGTTGTGGTATAGTAAATTTCATATGAATCCTTTGCTAAATTGTTTAATTTACGTTATACGTTAAGTTAAATTCTGTTAAGGTACTGTTAAGTTTAAGCGTTGTTAAGCACTGTTGAGCCTTCAGGTCTACTACTTTTTATCCTTACCCTTTCTATCCTCTTGGTGTCCATCCCCCCTGCCCCCCCACACCCCCTCCAGTCTTGGTTTTATTTTGATGAGGTTTGATTGACTCTGGATTTTCGTTTGCTTTTCTCCGGTGTGCCTTAATCAGCTAATAAGGAATAGACCGACCCTTGCCAATGAACTTCGTTGTGCTGCTGCTTTTATATCAAACCTGTTTTTACTGATACCTTTGCCAGGAATTCTTTAAGCGATCGTAAAGCGCTCATTCACAACACTGGGCAAGGAACTCCCCTAATAAAGAGACACTGTTTAGGTGCCTGCTTGCTCCCCCACACATGCCCACATGAATTGCCCACAGGGAACACATCTTCTGCATAACCATCTCAGTTAGAGGTTAGCTTACATTTTTGTTAGGCTGGCTCTACATGAGAAAAAGTCTCTTCTCCTGGAGATTGTTGGGTAGATTACTTGAGCAAGTAGGTTCAGTTGAAGTTCAGATTAGCATCTAGACTAAATTAACAAGCCTTTTTGGTTGGCCCATTATTACTTCTTAAGATGGGAGACCACATGAATTGCTACACCTGCAAATGAATAAGTAACCTGTAAACATGCACTTGTAGGAGTTTGTCAGTAAGAGTCTATTGGGACTCTGTCTTGGCCCTGATTTACTGGGAAAACCATTTATTCTTTGATTTCTTTTTCAGGTCAGATTTTCTGTACGTCATTCCAGAGAATGTCGTTTACAGACAGTTGTTATCATGTTTACTTTGATCCTAGAGGTACTCAGTTGGAAAGAAGTACAAGGAATTTAGGGGCATAATTACTAGAATTCCTTATAACTGCCAGTCTGGCTGCATTGTGAAAACTCCATTAAGTGTATTGGAGAAAACCTCAGGAAAGACACAAAGATTTTAAGCATTACTTACCTTATTAATCTGTCTAAAAGCACTGCTCCAAAGAGGAGGTCAAGTATAATTTCAATTGTTTTACAGCCACTGCATTTAAATATCTTCAATTAAATCTCTATGACTACATAGCATCATAATAATGCCTTATACCTCCAGGGTCTTTAGTCAAAAGGTCTTAATAATTTTATAAAGCTCCTTCCAAAGATTAAGAAGCTGGTCTTCAAGCTGCCCCAAGAGATGGGACTAGACTTCAGAATACCTGTTCTGCAGAGCACAACCAAAGTGTTCAACCCCTCTTCCTCCAGTTTTGATGTCCAAGTAAAAGTCCTGAAGGAACCCCACTGCAGGAGCTCTTCTCACACAGATCTGTCTTAGCAGCCTCCACAGTTTTATGTCCTGACTCCTCCTAGGCCGCAGAGAAATTAAATACTGGAAATTCTGATGCATACAAAATGGATTTAGGCACTAACTGTCAGGAACAGTGCTATAGTGTAGAAGAAAAGCTACACAAACAATATGGTTGCTTGTGATGAATATATTATTGCTGTATGGCAGCAAACGTCCTACAAAACAGAGAGTATGCCAACTGCATTTAATGAGATGCATTATTGTTAAATATGGTCTTAAAATGCAGCATGTGCCCCACAGCTGATTACCACAAAATCTGGCGTGTTGTACAAGCCTTGTATGAGATACTTCATTTACAGATAGTGCAACTAACAGATGAAGGAATTGCTTCTGAGATGACCCAGGCTCCAGTTGTGAGCTGCTGTGACCTCTCCTCATGGTTGCTGAGGATATGCCCCACTCAGTTTGGATAACTGATCTCTCTGAGGCAGGGAGCAGGTGTCAGAGTTGTCTTTGATATTTGCCCTTCCCATCATATCACCTGCTGTCATCCATCTCCTCACTTCACCTGAGGATGTATTGGACTACTGATTCAGGTCCCACAGCCAACCAGAGGGAGAACTGAAGAGCCTATGAACTCAAAGGCACCACAAAATAATTCTGCTGTGACAGCTGATGCTGCACACACTTCTACAGTGGTAAAATGGCACATCAGCCTGCTGCTTTTGTGCTAGCAGTGTTCTTGCTCCATGCCTTCATTTTAAACTCCTCTTTCTTTCAGTCTGGAAGATTTTTGCCAGTTTCCCTATCCACCCCTCAAAGGTAGCAGAGGGCTCAACAGAGCAGGGGGGATGTGTCAGCCTGACACTATGAGCTCAGTCTAACACCAGCCCTCTGTTCAGAAAGTTGGAAATCTTCGGGCACAGCTCCACTCTGAAATCAGCAGATTACAACTTTGAAAAAAATTGTGCAGTTGCATTTCTCAATCTACTTTTCTGGATTTGGCCCTTTCTCTCATGTCCAAACTAATGCAAATTTGAAGCTCAGTATGTTGCACCAACTATCCATGCCCTGATCTCTCTACACATGCTACGTTGGTATTTATGAGAGAGGAGTCCAAAACTGTCCAGCAAAACATAGTGTATTTGGACTGGACCGTGGCTCACCCCTCTCCTGGATGCATGGGGAAAGGGGAGCTGCTGCAGCATCACCCCCTACCCCACCCCACCCATCTCCCACAAATGCCAAGGTATGTTATTTTATGCCAATGACTTCAGTATCTACCACTCCCTATCTCCAACACCCCATGAACAAGCAGGATGGCACGTTGTGAGCAGACCTGTTTACTAAGCACACAGGAATTTCCAGGATTTGCTCTCACACAGGCCAGGAGGTTTCCTCCAGGAGACCCAGAGACTGCTGTTCTGGTGATATTGTGCGCAGAGTTCTCAGAATTTCGTGGTTCACTGTAAGTGGCATTTAAAGTTGCTAATCCTTTTAAACTCCTGCACTGGTTCTTTTCATTAGGTTACTATACCCAGCAATTACATATGCAGGGCAATGGAAAGCTCAGCTTTTCTCTCTCCTCTGGCTCAAATTCTCAATACTTTGGGAAAATAGAAATTACCCACTGTATAGAGGCTTTGAAAGGCAGCTTTTTGCATAAAAATGTTAACACAAGAATGGCTCATCCAGCCAGTATCTTATACAGCAGTTGCTGATACCTAGACAGGAAGAAGACACGCAAGAGATACTTTCTGTCCATATTCTCTCAGACTCAGCTTGGGGCTCTGGTATTTCCAGAGCCCAAAGTAAATTCTTTGTGTTTAGGTTGCCCACATCATCCCTTCCTCCTGTGTTTCTCCAATTTGTTTTTTTGGACTCATATACTAGATGCTATAGGTTTACAATATGTGGTAGTGGTATGCAATTTACCAAGACACCGCATGAGGCAGACACTCCTCTTGCTTCTTCTGAGCCTCCCAAAACATGTTGTTAGGGGAGACTGCTTAGAGACGTTTTTGCCGGCCGTGTTTCCACCCCTCTCCCAACACTACTGTACTGTGGATTACTGCAGATTTGAACTGGTTAACGAGCTGCCAGGGAGCCATTGTCACAGGGTGTTCATCTAGAATACTCTCACAAGAGGGAATAGTTAAAACCTAAAGAGTGAAGGAGAGAAAAGACAGATATGGCCTGGAGCTTCACGCATGTTTTGAGAGAGCTTATCACTGGAGATGAACACTAAAGGGATGAAAGGGTAAACGCTCCACCATCTTTAGTTTTCATTGTGATGAGTTGAAGCTTATGAGGACACCAGAACAGACTGAGTCTTTCTGATACTACCTTTTCCATAGCATACCTGAGTGCGAAGTGCTGGATGCAGATGGCAGAACAATGAAGCTCCTTGCTCCACAGACTTGAGCAGCCCGGGTGAAGCATCACCATGGATGGCTCTGCTGCTTGCAGCTCTGGAGCAGCAGCGCATGGTGCAGACATACCTGCCCTGCCCTGCCCTGCCCAGCCTGCAGTACACTCCTTCCTGCCCCACAGAGTTTTCCACTCCAGTGCTTTCCCAGGAGCTGCAGCAACACCATTAGCCTTTATTTCCTATGGAATCTCCTGAAAATATCTTCCAGCTTTCTTAGTCCTATCACCCAACATCACCCTCCCAAACACATGCACAACGTATACTACCTGCAAGGTGTCTGTCAACCACCAGCAGGCTAACAGGGCAGAGAGTATTTTCCCATGGCCGCATTGGAAACAGCTGTATGACATGTAGAAACAGGTTTTCGGCATGTGAATTGCAAGAATGAACATGGTTATCAGAGTTGCAAGCCCTTGTATGAGCTGGACTCTGAGGCCTTTTTACTTACAATTTTTTTCCAAGCTGGCAGTGAAGAGAAGAGTCGGAAAGAAATACTGTCGCAACAGGCTGGAATCTTGCACACTTGATGATATGTGCTGGGCCCAGCTGGGCTTTCTGGTCGAGAATCTTGTGGGCTGAGCCAGCAGTTTCGTACTCTGGTACCTGAGGCCTGAGTGCCTGAGGCCAGGAGTGTATTTCCCTGTCTGAAAGGACGATATAGATCCCTGCATGTCTGTGGAAGTTAAGGCCAGAGCTTTGGTGGCATGAAGAAGGTGCATGCTCTCCTGGCAAGGCAGCCCTAAGGCACAATGTCTGCAGGAGCCAGAGGGAAACATAACACTTCTACAGGGGCTGGTCAAGTGATAGATACGAGAAACACCAGCAGAACATACAGGGTCCTTGGGTTCACCTTCAGCTTCTCCTGAGTTCTTAGGCAAAGATCACTCGTTCAGATCCAATTTCTTCAACTGTAGGTGAGAAAAGGCTCCAGTAAAGGCTCAGTCACCACCTATTTTTCTTTTCCTGTGTGAGTTTCCCCCTCTCCAAATTGTTAAGAAGCAGTTTGTGCATCACCAATGCCCTTGTCACAGTATTTGAAGGATTTCCTGGCAGAGTGCAAAGAACACACAAGCCTACAACTAACTGACAGTAAAGGAGATTAATAAAACCCACTTAGGGTGGTGGAGCAGGGGAGCATCTCGTTGCAAGTATCTTCCCTTTGCCCTTGATAATCACCCATGGGTGAAGAAAAGAAAATATCCCCAAAGCCAACTTTGCCTAAGGTGACTCTACGCTAAAGTACAGCACCCTTTCCATGGATGGCCACATCAGCTCCTTTCCTTCATCTTCACAGGGCTTGAATATGACTTTAAAATGATCAAGATGGGGTAGATAGAACAAAAAACTGGTGAGAAGGAGGTGCAGAAGGAAGTAATACTGGGCTGGAAGAGCAAGTTTACCGAGAAAAGCAGCCAAGAATAATCCTATACAATTTGTGTCTCATTTATCCTGTATTAATAAGAAAAGAAGGCACATTCAAGTGTGTAGCTGCTACCATATGACTTTAACTTCTCCAGTCTGAGTCAACACCAAAACTCAATAATGCGAACATCCTAGTGACTGTTCTTGTTGCCTGGAGTCACCAAGGGACTGCTTGGACAAAAAAGCACCCAGCTGCAGCACTGCTTTGCCTGCCACATATTGCTAAAACTTCTCTCAGGTGAGTCAGTCAACACTGAGCACCTGTTGGGTTGGTGAACAGGAAAAGCCATGTAAATCCTACAAAAGCAGTTTCTCTAAGATATCATACACTTCTTCCCCTCACCTTGCCACCTCCCAACCTTTCTGTAGCTGCAGGGGCCTGAGCACAGGAAACTAACCATCACATTTGAAGACAACCTGCTTAGTTTAATGTATTGTCTCTATCTGTTGGGAAGCTTCAGAATGGGAACCAGCCCAATCACTCCCTTAGTTTTGCTGTGAATTTGTCAGATTGGACAACAGAGCAGAACTGCCATTTACTTGCCCTATTTGAAATCATCACCTCCATCCTTCCCACCACCTACACAGACACTTTTCCTCAGGAAGGAATAACATTGCCATTCACTTTAACAAAAGTTATTCAGCATCTGAATTGGCCTTCAACAAGGCCAGCATCGGAGAGGCACATTCATTACAGGCTCACCCATGAATACCAACTCCTCCCTCATCCACAAGGCTTAGCCCACATGAAAGCCCAGCCTTTTGGGAGTTGTTTGCAGCATTTCCTCCATGAGAGTTCCCCAAAAAATGTGCTCATAGTACAACTCACATTGATCAAACAGGTTAGCCATTAAGCAACCTCTTCACTCACAAGCTTCACACACAAAGTCCTTTCCTCTCTTAAGATGGAAAAGGCCTTCCTTTAAGGTATGAAGCCTAAATAAACTCAGCAGCATGTGTTATTAGACACATGATGGGAACTGCTGTATGAATGAGGGCTGTTCTGGGCCAAGGAATGAAGCAAAAAAAGAGCTGGCATGGCTCAGGGCATGGCCAAGATGTCTCAAATCCTATGTCCCAGCAGGGAAACCAAATATCTTTGTGCTTCCTGACTTAGAATTTTCATTTTCACATCCTGAAGTTTTTTTAGCCTAATTTTCTTTGGAAACAAGGCTTGGGCTGTGCCTTGTTTTATATGTATGTGTGCATGTACCTACAGACTTTTCAACTTATTGGTCAGTTTCAGAAATATTTAACAGATTAAAATCTAAAGTTTTCACAGGTTTTGTGGAAACTGACTTCTGAGAAAAAGACTAGAGACCTGAGTCAGCTGCAGCGTGAGATCGCTCCCTATTAGTTATTAGTGACTACACTTTGGAAAGTGCCCTTCTAAGTGCTGAAAAACTTCTTTCAGATATTGGGGAAATACAGTAATTCAGTGACTTACATATTAGCTACCCAAGGGTATGGCCAGCCTTGAGCTGAACATCTGTAAGAGATCAGTCCTTCATGGTGCTCAGAAAGTTCTTGAGTTCTTACAGACCTTGGCTACCATCCTGCTCCCTAACTGTAGATTTAGTCCTTCCAGTCCTTCTCACTGACTTCCTTCCATGTTCCAGTGCCATTTGTTTTGTCAATACTGTGATAACTGGGTACTCAGATGGATCTGAATGTGGTGTGAAAATAAACTCCCTGATGAATAATGCATATCTCTCCTACCTTCCCTCTCTTGACTATGAAAGGTTGT
Organism: Dasyornis broadbenti; assembly: GCA_013397935.1. Lineage (NCBI taxonomy): Eukaryota > Metazoa > Chordata > Aves > Passeriformes > Dasyornithidae > Dasyornis > Dasyornis broadbenti. The sequence goes on along the minus strand of VZRN01003447.1, from coordinate 777,875 downwards.
CACATTTGTTTTCACCTTTACATTCAGCCAGCTGAAGAAAACTGCTGGCATCTACACCTTGTGCAGAGTCTTGGAGAGACCAGAGTTGCAAATTCATTCTCCTTATGCCTGCATCATCATTACAAGTTGGTAGCTGTATGTCTTTACACTTCTGTGAGCAACAGAAACAATTGATCTCTCTTCTCCTTCTGCAAAAGGTTGGTAAGCAGAGGAATGGTCATTTAATTTTTGCCCTGATTGTCAAGCAAAAAGTGTGGATGGATTAGTTCAAAGAAGAGGAATACTTTTGCACATCAGCAAAATGAATGAGAGAAGACACCTTGTCAGTGAAATGTGAAGGCAAATTCTGTTGTGAAGTGTCCAAATTCTTAAGACTTGTAAGTTCTCAGCTCTTGCAGAGACACAGTTCTTAGTGAAGTCACTGAGAATTTCTACCTGAGCACAGATTGAATGAAATGAGTAGGTTTCAGGTACAACCCCAGGAGGTTTAAACCCTTATTTCAGAATTTGGTTTGTTCTAGTACATACAATAGATGTTGCAAGTGACGCTTTTGGACACTTCCCTGTATTTTTCCTTTTCTATAAATAGGGATCCTATGGAACAAGATGAAAAGTGACCACTTCTTAACCCAGGGACAGGAATAGTCCAAAGTGTTGCCATACAAGTTTTTCCAATCTCCACCCTTCCAGGATAATGTACTGCCCACTGTGAAGCTACCTCTGGGCTAAAAGAGCCGTGCAGCCCCCATGCTGATTTGGGAGTTTGGCCTTTCTGCTGTGGCTGCCAAAAGTGACATGAGTTAGTGCTAGGTTTGCTTTCTATTAACAGTTGTGCTGAGATCATGAGGTTTCTTAAGCTCTCAGTGTTCGACCGAAAACTTTCAGTCAGCAGTGCTGTTTTCTGATGGAATTGCACTGGTGACCTAGAGGTGAAAGATGATTTCATCTGTGTTTCCACTAAAACAACTTCATGGCTCAGAGTTCACTCTAATCTGTAAGTACTGTGAAAGCAGCCCTAGAAATGAGTATGAACATGTGTGGCTGCAGCTATACACAGCAGTGCGCCTTGAGCATCCGCACTTGAATGCAAGGATCGGAACCACTCAGAGTGAGTGATTTAGACCTTTGTAATTATGGCACAGCCTGGGTTTATTAAGGCTACTCATTAATGAACTTTGAAGTGTACTTAAAATGCATAGAAATAGAGTTAAGATGAGGCAGATTCAATTTCAGATTAATAGCTAGAATCCATTTAAAGGGCAGTAACAGAAACACTGGGGATCCATAAAGTCTGTCATTACACCATATTCTGGTGGAAAGCAAAAAGTTCTAAAAGTGCACATGACAGCCATACAAAGAGTTCTGATTGAACCTCTCTGCTCACTAAACACAGGTCTGGGTTAACTCCGTGAAGCAGTTGAATTGAACTCAGAACCCAGCTATTCATACTCAAGGTAACAGGTAACAAGTCTATCCGCTAGGCCCACAAGTAAGTATCATATAGCATAGAATATGCTGAGTTAGAAGGTATCCATCAGGATCATCAAGTCCATCTCCTGGCTCTGCACAGGATACCCCAAGAATCCCACCATGTGCCTGAAAGTGTTGTCCAAATGCTTCTTGAATTCTGCCAGGCTTGATGCTGTGACCACTTCCCTGGGGAGCCTGTTCCAGTGCTCAGTCATCCTTTGGGTGAAAAACCTTTTCTGACATTTAACCTAAACCATCCTTAACACAGCTTCATGCTGTTAGAGCTAGTGTGTTTTGCTAAAATTATTGAAAAGGTTCTGACAATAATTTTTCAGTACATCTCAGTAAAAATTTCGTGAGTGCTCTAAAGCACTAGTGAGACAGTTTCTGACGCCTTCTTCTTGCTCCTGGCTTCTCAACACTAAAATTGGAGATAGACCCAAGTCTGGGTTCAGATCCAAGCCTGCTTTACAGGTTAGCTTTGGCCTAAATCTACAGATGCATCATCCTAAATATTTTAAATCAGGTCAGACATGTGCTTTTGAAGCAAATCTCCTGACCCTGGCCACTCCCCGTTCTTTGGTTTACCTCGCAGAGAGATCTCAGGCACGTGAGACCCCTCTCAGATGGAGCTAAGCGGTAAGATGCATTCCCACTGTCAATGACCACAGGACCATGCCTGATGTAAAGCAGAGGCCTCAGGATGTCTGACGTGATCACTGGACCCTCAGCAGCAGTGGTTCAGGCCAGCAGACACACTCTAGGCCCTGCACTACAATCGAATAGAGCCATGCCATAGATGCCCTGGCACAGAAGTGTCTGAGCAGACAGTAGGTACAAACCATGTTCCATGGGGTTCACGCTCCTTCTTAAAATGTGTGTGCTCATATTGAAAGAGAAGGAAACAAGCATTGCTGTCATGAGTAGAGACCACAGCCATTGCTCAACGTAATCTTGGTTCAGGCTATAAAGGGAGATATTAGAAATGCTGTTTTCATGGACTGGTAAAACAGAGAACAGGATGTCAGCACAAATGCTTCCTGCTGTATTTCCTGGGCTTGATTATGACAGTGTGTTTGTGTGAAAAAGAACACAGGCAGAGGTGGCCTTGGAAAGTGCAAAGCGCTGGGCATGGTGGCAGATTTCAAAACTGTCAGTACACTGGTAAAAATGTTGGCGTGCTCTGCAGGAGACCTTGGGGGCCCGAGAGTCTGTTTTGCCTACCAGAGCAAGGCACCCTCAGGCATGTCCCCTGGGCAGTCAGCCAGCTGCCTGCCATGACTCCTGCTGTTGGAGGGGCAGCTGGCAGTGGGGCATGGCAGCCTTCTCCGAGTGCCGAGCTCAGCCAGAACCTCCCGGTTAGTCTGTACTGTGGCATTGCTGCCAGGAGCCCGCCTCTCACTCCTCTCCTACGAGTGGTTTAAACTCCAGCAAGGAAACGCGTTCTGACCCTTCATAAAAATGTGATTTAATCTTAACTGTTCCAGCAGGCTATAGTTTACTAAACATGCAAGGCAGATTAGCCTGTTAAGATACTTGTTTACTAAAGATGATTAATGATGGGTTTAGAAGCTATATGTAAACTGTGGTTTAGCAAAACTGGAATAAATTTATAGGCAATATTTTCCTGCCTTAGATTTAGTTATGATATAGGAAATAAGGGAAATAAGGGAGATGAGAAGATTAAGAAGTAAACTCTGGGTTTTTTGTGAGCAGTGTTTATCATGACAGTCTTATCACAAATGGCCAGTAGATTAATTTGTCACCTCATATAGGATAATTTAACTGTGTATAGTTCAAAGTTATTTAATATGAACAGTAACACTGATTACTTCTACAACTGTAGAGTATTTGAAATTAAAAGCAGCAGAACTTTCTAGAGACATTAAAATTATTTTGTATTAGTGATGAGATAGGATGAAATAAGATTATAGGGGAGGCTCTAGCTCACATTGGGGTTGTAGGACTGAGAGTCCATCCATATTGGAACTTATACCTGCAGATGCCCTGCGATCTTCTCTGAAACAGTCTCTGAAATTTGTTGGGTATGATTTCTCTCCTAGTATGCTGCCAGCCTACGCATATCCTTTATCACAGATCTTCAGTTTTGAAACTGAATGTTTTGTCTCTCTAGCTTGTTATCCACATAATCACACAATTATTGACTTCTGTGTCATTATTGTCCATGATTTCCACATGCCATTAGCTCTGTTTCATTGCGCTGTGCTTGTTGCATTCCATGTTTACCTGTACAAGTAAAATTCTTCTCTTCCACTGCAAGTTTCCAGTTTCTTTGCAGCGGATTTTTCCCAGTGTCACAGTTGCCAGCCCATGGCTAGGGGTCAAGAGACATTAGAGCTTAATTTTCATCATATGGTAGTATGCGCCTTCTTTGGCCTAGTGCCTACCTGCTGCAGCTGAGCCTCTGCTAAAATGAATGCAAGACAGTCCTGGTTTAAATAAAGCCCTGGGCACTTCTGCAGTGCACACCAATACAGTTCTGCTTGTGCCCAGGAAGGCAAGGCAGCCCTGCCAGCTCCTTTGAGCCCTTTGCACCCTAGTGATCAGCGTAATGAGCTGAGTCTTCACTCACTGCACACTATGGAGCAGATGACGAGATCGGCTCATTAGCTCTTTCACATTAAAAATGCCAACAAATATTTGACATGAACCATCCTTTCTTGCAATACATATGAACTTGCAGGAAAAAATAAACCAAAAAACCCACAGCCTGTCTATGTTCCTTAGCCATCTTAATACAGACCTGCTGTCTGATGCCCCATCTGCTCCAGTGTGGCTGCAGTGTATGCCAGCCAAAGGATTTTTCTTGGGCAAAGATACGGTATCTTCCTCAGCAGTGGAAATGAGGATAGCAAGAACTCTTTTGAGGCTATTCAAGGTGAAGAACAAAAGAGGCACAAAAGTGACAGCAGTGACAGCCCTCTTCTCATAAGGTCCTGAAAATTGCTACAAACAAAAGAATGAGTGAAAAATTAAAGACTGATGGGTCGTTTGCTGTTTAACATGGAGGACTTAATCCTGCAGGAGACGCATCTTTTATGTTATACTTGGCCAACACACACTCACCAACGAGCCTCAGAGGCACGGAGGGCTTGGCAGATCTCCGGCGTGGCTTTGCAGTCCCTGACACTCCTCTCCCTACGCACTTGGGAATCCTGCCAGCACCAGGCCGTGTTTGATACACGCTGGGGTGGCAGCAGAGGTGTGTCATGAAGGAAGCAGAATTTGGCCTCTACTGTGAGGGTGACACTTTGAGAGGTGCAGGCTACACCATTTCAGGCTTCCCAGGGCAATGAGGCTGTGCACAGACCAAACCACCTTGGCTTAACTGGGGCTACTCCTGCACCGCCCTGAAGGACTGATTTTCCCTATTTTCCCTGCAACTGCCTCATGAAAACAGATATCATCTGAATGTTGACCTGCCCCAAAAGGTGTTTATGAGACTTCTGTAATTAAACATTCATAACTTCAGCTGAAATAAAGAGATGAAAATGCAAGATGTAATTATGAAGCATTATTATGGTGATAGCGTGGCTAAAACTGAAGTGATCCAAGAGGGACAGCTCTCCAGCCCTGCACCTTTCTGTCAAGATCTTTCACTCCTTAGGGGTTAGGAATTGAGAAGCTGGGGGGCTAATCTTGATGTATGCTGCCTTATTTCTTATGTGGCCAGCAGCACCACTGCACATGGCAAGCAGGACCCTCTTCTCCTGTGTGCCAGGACATGAGGACTTTCAGTGACAAGGCATTTACTCACCAAGAACCTTTAAGAGGGAAGGAAATCTCTGGAGAACCTGCCTGCTCCTTGTGTCAACCACAGTTTTCATTAGCTTCATAAGTAACAGCTGAAATACAAGATGAAGACCAGAACAGAGCCTTATCAATTAAAATGTTATCCATGGCTATGAGACACACACTGTTCTCATTTGGGCTTCTCTCTGGAATCCCAAACTGCTGGTAAAAAAAAGACGTTTAGAGCAGGAGCAGGATTTGCTCAAAGGACCGTTAGCAGAGTGTGTCGGAGTAGGCGGATTAAGAGCATTTTTTCCTTGTCTGAGGGTGGGAATGCAGCTCAGGGCAGTATGCCCAAGGCACCTCTTGAATATTTGGGGGTGGAACTGGCTGTACCTCTCCATAACTTCTCTGTAACCCTGGACAGACTTTAGGTTACAAAAGCAAAATAAAGTGAAGCTGAGTATTGTTGTCTCATCCCGCACCACAGGAGGACACACTGCCTCGGTCCCCAGCTCCTTTACATATTCATCCCTAGGGAAGCAACACCACGGCAGTGTGAATACTGAGAAAGGTAAAGTACCCAGCCACATCTGGCACCACTGGCTGCATCTACACCAGGAAACAAAGCAGGGTAGGGCATGAGCACTGACTCTAACCTCTGAGTGACCACACCACCACATTTTGAGCATGCTGACTGGCATGATTTTAGTCCATGACAGCTAGTCCCCACCAGGCAGCAGCAGGGGAGAACATAAGATGCGGAGAACGTAACTCTGTTTTGAGGACTGAGAAAATTTAGCAGCACAAGCAACAAACTGTAATACCTCAATTGGCCTCAGAGTTCAAAATTGATCTCTGGGGAGTGTTATTTATTTGTATAGAGAACTGCTGGGAGCCTGAGCACAGAGACTGTGGCCAGAGCAGGCCTGAAGCACAGACTAGTCTCTTATCTATACAAGATGTTCTGCTAGAGCTGGAAAGAGGCTTTAATTTCATTTTGCTTTCCCTTCTGTGGGTAAGCCAAAGATACAATGCTCAAGGGCTGTCACTGCAGCCACTGGTTTCAAGTGTCCACCCCATGGCACTGCTCCCGTCAGGCCTTCCATAAAACCCCTGGCTCCTGCAAGCTACTGACCCCCATTTCTTCACAATAACTGTCATGGGTGGAAAACAGAGAGGGCAGCAGCCATGGAGCAGGTGGCATGGACAGCTCTCCCCTCCCCTGCCAGGTGACTCTGAGTTCCTGGGGTATGGCTTTTCTGCCAAGACAAGCTGAAGAGTTAATCTGGCAGGTAGACCCAGCTTGAGTTGCATGATCTGAATTCAGATTGAGTAAGTGTAATTAGATGATGAGAACCTCATGGCAGGGCGTGCCCTAGTTTCAGTCAAAGGTGGAACATTATTAAGTACCATTTACATCCAGAGAAACACCCACTTTTGAAATCGCTGATGCCAGTAACACATGCTTTGCATTTAACTCACTCAGTGAAATGGGAAGTCAGCGGCACAACACAGAGTTTCTAATTTGCTTGCTGCCAGCACAGTGATTAATGAGTTTCAAAATACCCCATCAGCCAATTATGATGGATACTAACCCTTTAATAGGAATCTCTGGCTGGATCCTTGTTACTTGGATTTAGTGCTCAGACCAGTTAGACCATAAATTATTTTCTCTCTGGGAAAAAGAGCAAGCTTTTCCAAGATAAGCAACTCAGGGTTTTTGTTTCGTAGAGACAGCTGCAGGAGCAGGGACGCAGTACATTTTGTGCTCCTTGCCTATCAACGTGCAATTAGGAACAATCACTCTGCACCATAGGCCACCCTTCTTTGGGTGGGTGGAGGAAAGGCTGGGGGCGAAAACCTAAACATCAATTTAAGAAGCATGCTAAGGCAGAGAGCCCAAACTGTACTCCTTCACAAAACGGACATGTTGTAGTGTATTATTAATAATAAAATATTCTGATCCATCTGCAATATTACGAGAGTTTATGGTGACTTAAAATGAGGCAGAGATTTGTCTTCCCCTCATGAAACCATTGGGGAAGAGTATGGTGCAATAACTGCATCTCACTTGTTAGTTTGCTTGTGTTTAATTTAACCCAGACCTTAAATATAAAATGAGCAGAGGGATTTCAGTTCCCTAGAATGAACAAGAACAGGTGGAAAAAACATTTTGGGGTTTCCTGTATTTGCATATCCTCTGTTTAAATTTTTGGGCATAAATTATCTCTTGTGCACCTTGAAAAAGAAGAGTGTTTCTCTCTTCTATCACCTGCTGCACAACCACAGCAGTTGCCAGTGCAGGAGCCTCTCCAGTATCCGGATGAAGAAAAGTGTGAGAAGCCAGTCCCAGCCACTGCATAGGAAAAGGTACAACCCTCCTGCAGCTGGCAAGAATTGAATAATTATTGTAACAGAAGAATAATGTGCAAAAATATTTGATCAAATTACTTTTTATTACAGTGAAGTGGAGCACAGTGGCTGGGGCCCAATGAGATTTCCACACAAGATCAGATCATCTGTCCACCCATCCCTGATGTCTGCCTCTGGCCATAACAGGAATAGCTTTCAGCCAAGTGTGCTGCTGCTCACTTAGGGCCCTGTATTGAATTATACTCATTTACAGCTCCCCAGGGGAGCTTGGTGTCTGACTTTGGCAACAAGAGAGGAAGGAAAGAATGAACCGCTGCTGAGTTTCCACCCCTGGGCAGGAGCAACAAAGCCCCATCTCCTGCAACAAAGCCCTGTTCTGTTACCCTCTGAACAGTCTCATCTCCAGGCTTTGCCAGGGGACCCACCACTCCTCAGCAGCACTACCACAGAAGCAGCAGGACAATTTCTGAAATGTTTGAAACAAATACTCCTGCCCCAATTTCATGGCCCAGATCCATGTGAGTGTGGATCATTTCCAATACCTGCAATGACACATCTTATTTATCTAATATAAAGTCACTAGCTGCAGAACCATCCTGTGTGTTTGTCTACTTTCCTATAACGTCAGAGCACCCTGAAAACTTGCTCCTGTCCCTTGGATGAGGGGCACAGACGTGATGAGGATCCTTGCTGGATGTGGCTGGGGAAAACACTTGTCTCAGGCAGCAGTACTGCTGTCTCCTCCACACCTCACTCATACTGAAAGGAAAAGCACAATAGGTGGGATTCCTCTCCGTAACAACTTCTTATTCTTCCAGCCTGGGCTCAAGGGGGCTGCCTCTCATTAAAGAAATGCTGAGAGATACAAACAATAGTGTGGAATGTGAGTATAAGAGTAAGGAAAGAGAAAGTGTAGTATCACCATGTGGGTCATGCCCCATCTCTTGCATCCACTTCACCCCACTGCAGGGCTTTGGAGGCACCAGGTTGCCTCCAGGAGTGGGGAGTGGAGCAGAGAACAAGAGGAGGTGACAGCAGAATAGCTGAGGCCTGCCTAAACTAAAGTCTGGGAAACTTCTGTACTAGGGAATCATTCTGGTCTCTATTCTAGAGCTTCCAATAAACATCCCCCATCTCCAAATCAGTTTGTGAAGCATGTCTGTAGTTCCTGCTGACTCCATGCACAGTAGAGCTTCTCACAAATCTGTGCTTTCATCGGGCTGCTGGCACCTGGCATTGATGCTGCACATGGGTCTGTGGCAGCAAACACCTGCACAGGAGCCATTAATCTGCAGGATCTTTGTCAGAGCTTCTTCAGACCTGCTGCAACATGAAGTATCATTGCAGCAGCTACCACAGACCTGTCCGTGGCCTGCACTGAGCCCACCTGCAAGTGCAGAAGATGGAGCCTTTCCCCTCTCAGCTCATCAGTTTAACTTTGCTGCAGTGACTGACTGTGGCAACATGTTTTATACTCCGATGGACTTTTTGTCTCCAGTACAAACTGGATATGTTTGTGGTGGGAGAGCACATGTGTGGGTCTCGCTGCTGCAGCCAGGTCCTGCCACAGAGACAGCTGGAAACAGGAACAATAACTGGCAGTAAGGCTCAACCAGCATCTCTCTTCTTGGGTACAGGTCCTTCTAGCCATTAGCATCATTTGTCCCTAGAGTCTCCTTGCAAGCTCCCAAGTGTGGGTGGGACTTCAAGGAAATTAGAAACTTTCCAAGCAGGAGACCAAACTGCTGCTTATGGACAAGGTATAAGTAAGGACCAAAAAGGACTCTGCCTTGGTAATGATGTTGTCCAAGCCAAAGTACTTCTCTAAAGTATACATACCAAGGGGAAATGTAATGTGCTCTCCCGAGGAGCTGCTCAGCTTTGCTCAGCCCTCTCCCCATTTGGGTGTCATCCTCAAGCAGGTATTGCAGATGCTGAGGAAGGAGAGAGGCTTCAATTCCCTTATTCCCTGCAGCCATGAGGATACAGGGACAGAAGTCACCTGGAGCTGTTCAGTATGATGTTGACTTGCTAGTTCCAGCTTAGGAACTCTGCTGTCCCAGGTAAACAGCACCCTTCAGAGACAGGTGTTGGCTGGGAGCACCTTGCCACGATGTTGTGACAGGCCTCCCTCTTTCCAAACTCTGTCCCAGCCCACCACTGCCCCAGCACTGACTCTTGGAGATTTTCCTTTAGTAAGGGGCAGGACACTCTCTTAATGGCACATCAATGCTCTTCTTACCAGGGCAGGCAGTGCTTTCTCCTTTTTTTCTCAAGCCTCTTCACAGGCCTTCCGCTGTCTCCCAGCTGAAGCCGGGTGTCAAAGCCACACAGGTTTGGGCCTGTGCAGTGAATTTGTGTCATACCACATGAGAACAGGCCTTGTCGTGCCTGGCCTCACCCTACAGCTTTCCTCCAGTGCTCCAGCCAGCCAAGCTACTGAGGCAGCTCGCCCAAAGCCCAGAGCCTGCAGAGTCTTTGGATATATACTGCTGTGTGCATGGAAAAAGCAAACCACATGCTCCAGCTCAGAAGCAGTACAGCTGCTACAAAATGGAGACCATTTAAAAACAGGGCATTTATTTCCTGTAAGGGTCTTCTGCCCATCACCTGTTCACAACTAGACTGCTTTTCTCTCTTCCCCTCAAACCCATAGCACTGTGGCGTGATTAAACTATGAATGAACTGAATGGAAGTGATATTAAAAATAATGGAAATGAAGCTGATTTTTCCTGGCAGTATTCAGTTCTCAGCCCTGGCAGAGAGCAAGGAGCAATAATTATTTCAGCTATTGAAATTCAGACAGGCAGTACAGAGCATTGTGTGAATCAGGAATCAAGCAGCATCTATGAGAACGGGTAAACCAGAGGAAGATGCATTGGGCTCTACTTGTATAAAAAGCTGTGCACGAAAGATGGCAAAGTTCACCTTTTCTCAGGATCTTCTGGAATGGATGTCAGCATTGATCTAATCAGTGGGCTACCTTTTAGTGTCCTCTTCACATAATCAACATTTTTCCCTAGGTCAAGAGTTCTTTGTTACTAATGGATCAATCAGTTCAAGTTGATCATATGCCACATCAGCTTTGTTTAGAGGTGTTGTCAGAAGTCATAAATCACAGACCAAATTTAGTTAATTCTCCCAGTTAACAGAATTTTTCCTGTCCTTCAGTGGACACAGTAACAGCTGAGCCATCTGCACAAAATGTGTCAAAATACCTTTACTCCTCCTTACAAAAAGATCAATGTTCTCTTTTAAGCAAGAGTCCATGAAGATTAAATACTCAAATAATTTTTTAGTCAAGGTGAATTTCAAGAATGTCTGTCAGTAGCCCCAACCCAAATACAGAGATTGATCTTCTCAAAATACCACTTACAACCAGAAAATTCATGTAAAAAAAGGTTTATTGATTCTTATCCAAGAGCAATAACACACATTTCCCTTCAAACGCAGGTAGCAAAATCTCCTTTTGGCTCAGTGATTTGATCTGAGCTGGCATTTTACACTTCTGCTTATCAGTTTTTATAGATTTCTCCATTTGTTACATTTGTAAAACAATTATATTTAGTAGATAGTCACTACAATGAACTTGAAAATTTGCTGTTTGTGACCACAGCAATTGCTTTCTCGGTAGCTACTTGGGCCCACCTTTAAAGTCTAGCCTAGTTATGCACTTGAAAACGTCTTACTCCCATTTGTCCTATAAGGGACACATATCCCCTGCTCTAGTTACATCTAACCCCTTTTAAAAGACAAAACTGCTGCAGGACACTTTGAAAGTACTGAGGCTGTCAACCAGAGTCTGGATGTTCCTGATACATGGAAACCTAATAGGGGAGGATATATTTCAACAAAAATAGTAGCTTTAGCAAGATAGTACTTTTCCCAAAGTTTCACCTTCTGTGTCAAGTAGCTCAAACATCCAGCTCTCTGTAGACCCTAGGCACCATCTGGTTTTCCACTGCTTTTTTTTACACAGTCCTCAAAGTCCTGGCCCACAACTGTGATATCAAAAATGAAATAATTGACCTCGGTTTAAATAAGAGATAAATTTTATTCAGGGTGGCAAATACTCATGGACAAAGCTAGCCTGAAAAAAGTGAGTACATGGTACAGTGGTGCCCAGTGGGACGATGGCACAGCTGGGCTGCGGGTATGAGACCGTCACTGGTGACATACTGGGAAGGGATAGGCCGCAAGTAAAAGCTGAAATCCCTCCCAACCAGAAAGCAGACTGAAAGACATACCTTAACTTAATTATTTCCTCACAGAATATTATTCAAGAATCATTCCCAATATAATCTTGCCTTAGAGCTTCTCCCACAGGTGTTACAACTCAGGTTTATTTTGAATATTGCAACAGTAAAACACTTCTCTAGAATCTTTCTGTTCCTTAGCCAGATAACTCCAGATGACTTTTTGAAGTCAAAAGGCTGGTAAAAATCTGGCTTTAAGTTAGATTTGAGTATGATTATTGTCCCGAAGCGTTTCTTTTAAACTTGAGGTAATAAGCAACATGTCTCCAATGGGAAAAAATATCTTGCTGATAAAAGCATAATACATCTTTAGTATGCCCTCTAAAATGCAATAAAGAGACTCTTCCTTACACACAAAACAGTGGTAGCTCAACACTACTTCTGGGATTAGGGTGCAATAACCCGAAGATAAATGTATTCCTAAACATGGTACTTGCCATTCACCTTAAACCCCATTGATTGTTGCTTTCAGACATACTGTTGTTTTGTATCTGGCATACATCAAAGCAAGTGACACCCACATGAACTCGAAAAGCCATTAAAATCCCACACAGTTTCCCTTCAAAGAGCATTTATGGAAATAGCAGGATCTATAAGCCATTAGAGAAAGACAAGAATAGATTCTGTTAGAATTGTTTTTTATCCCTTTCACTTGTCAGCCTTTGAGACTTTCAGGATGCTCAAAAAGCTACAGAAACCGTGCTCAATGAAACATCTGAAAAAGAGTTATAAATGTTGTTTACAATGAACCTTTGAAAGAGTTTTATCTGATTCTTCTGCACATCAGTATTATTTTTGTATGTAAATACATTTCTTATTTACGTTGTTGGCACATTATTGTCGACAAAATCAGAAAACAAAGCCAAACACAGGTTGCTTTGCACCAGCTGTTCATCTCAATGCAGTGGGGTGAGACTGAAGATCCTTAGTGATGTGTCTGAGAGAGAGGTCATTTTCACATTGTGTGGCTTTGTTAGGAGCTTGCTCGCCAGCCATGAACTGGCTCCCAGTCAGCTGCCTCCCGTCATCCTGCCCAAAGGAGATGTATGATCCTCAACACCCTGTCTTCATTCTCCACCAAAGTGGAGCTGCTTGAGCTGAAATGGTTTCCAAACCCCCTTCTACTTGAAAGGAGGGCAGATTTGTGTTTTCTTTTGCAGTTCTTCCATGTGGGACGTATTTTGCTAAATTAATCTGCTAGCAAGGTAACTGTATGTTTAAATAAAACCCAAGAAATGCCACTAATACTTTCTAAACTTGACAGAGAAATCTCATGTGGTTGTGTACTTCTGACCTTGACACAGTGAGCTCCTTACAGCCAACTTTTTAGCCTGAAATAAGGTCTAGTCCATTGTAAGAAAAACAAAAATAGCAAAGCCTGAAGTAATTCTTCATTCCTTGAATACTCATTCCCCTCTCAGCCTCCGTAGGAATGAGTCCATGAGGCCGTGAGATGGGTATGAGGAAGCCCTGAGAAAACTTCCTCTTCTTTCCTTACATCAGGAGCCTTTCAGACCCAATCATTCATTTCGACCCAGAAATCAGGAAAAGAGCTTAATCAGGCAATTAGCAGTTCTCTGGCACATCTGCCACATACACATCATCGATAGCCCAGGGTAACCCCACAGGGCAACCATCACGGGACTTCATTGCAATTGGCCGAATGGTGAATGCTTGCACAGCACATTGACCCCAAGCAGAGCTAACTGAAACAGCTTGGTGGAAATGTTTATTCACCTAAAAAATAAACAGTTTCAGATGAAAGGAAACTGTTTACAAATGAAGTCAAACTTGTTGAAGATTCACACACACCTCCCAATTTTCCCTCCTGTGGAAAGCTTTGGAAGACTAAGGGAAAATATTCTGTTATCTTATGAAACAAGATTTGCTAAATACCACTGACCCACATTCATTTTGCAAGAATAAAAACTGCCCTGCATGAAAGAAAACATTTTGTTTTGAGCTGGACAAAGTGTTTCATTGAATCTTAAACACATTTCACACAAGACCCCTTTCTGTGACAAATCTAAAGCATTTTCTTGCTGACTTGACACAAAATTGCTAATTTTTTTTGCACCATTCCAAGGATCTGGGATTCTGTCTAGCAACCAGGAAACATTGAAATAATTACTGGTTTTGAGATGGCTTGGAGCTACTTCTCATACTTCAAGAAATCCCCTTGTAATAAAAACTGCTGCCAGGCAAAATTCATCAGGCAGCATTAGGAGAACTTGGGATGAATTTTGAGTATGCTCGGGTCAGATTTCAAGTTCAATCTGACAAGCCTGTGGCTGTAAACTAGCAGGAACTGTCAGCTTTGAATATATTTCCATTTGGGCTGCACAGAGTGTTGGGTCCTGTTATTCAGACACAGATCTGCAGAACTGAAATCACGAGGACTGAAATTTGATTTAGAACTCGAAGTTAGTTGTCACATTTCCCCAAACTGAACTCCCTGTGGTATGACCTTAAAGAAATAAATACATTAAATGTTTCTCCCTAAAGAGAGAAAACTCCATCGAAACAAGGCCTCTCAACATGACACTTCTATCATTTTGTTCCTCTGTTATATGTAGGTCATATTAAAATACACATCTACATCATTTTGAAAACATCTCAACTTACCCCTGGGTAGCATCGCTGATTCGAGTGGCACTGATGCCTTAAAGACCCTAGAAATAAAACAACACACTTTGGAGATAATATTAGTATGGGAGGTAATATAAAAACTGGTATTTATTGAAGGCCTCCAAGGGGCAGATATGGAAAAGTGTCCACCAAAGCCCAACCCCCACCACATGTGGAGTGAATACAATTTTATAAGTTTAACAAATTAGCATATTTGACAAAAAGTACCAGTTAGAGATGCAAGAGGTGAGGTAATTTTCCCCTGGTTCAACCCTCTCTAAATCTTCCCCCCTCAGATGGAAACTACACCTTATCTATGAAAACATGCCAGGGAGAACCAAGATAGGGTAGGAGCCCTGGAATATGTTTTGTCTTTCTGCCTAGGAAAAGGGTAGGGAAACTACTGGGACTAGCTATTAATACAATAATAGACTACAGAACTACAAATACATGTGTAAAGAATACCGAGAACATATAAAAGAGAAAAATGTGAAAATCAATTGGCATCAGCACCTCTAGGTATAAACCACGAAAAGCTCTTTGGGAGATGGTGGCTACATAGACACATTGTCAAAGAAGGTCTGAAAATGGTCCAGAACACTGTCAACATTTTCGGTTTCAGAAGCTCCCTTCATCCATTGGTCTTGCTGTGCAGACTCCTGCTTTCCTATCATGGACTAACATTCTATAGAAACAATAAATTTTTTCCATGAGTGTAGATTATGTCAAATTAGAGAAAAAGACCTAGGTACACATGTGGGGAAAAAAGCAAAAGTATGTGTTGTCCTGTTCAGCACAATTCAACAAATAGCTGATTTTCCAGATTCATAATTGAGAAAAACAAAAAGAAGAGGAGAAAATAAATTCAACCATTGCATAAAGAAAATGTTCAGGGATTTTTGTCAAGTAAAATTTTTAAAATTACTTTATTTACATTGGCAATTTGTTTACTTTTTTCATGGGCAAAGGCTAGGTTATGGGCCTATATTAGCTTTGTTTGATTTAATCCTTTTAAAATATAATAATTAAAATGAAATTAGTTTTTAAATTAAAACTGTACTCCAGAATGAACATTGACATCTTTAAATAAAAAATACCAGAAGGAAATGCATCCACTTTTTTTTCCTGATTCTCACTTGAAATAAACTGGCTTGTTTTCTGTTGTTTCCCGACCCCTTCCCCCGCAAATTCACAGTAATTGAAAAATATTTTTGGTGAATGTGTGTTTTAAAAAAACATGCCATAGGCTAAATTTTCTTTCGTTGTTTAAATACATTTCATCAAATTGTTGTGGCTAATTTTAAGGGTCCTCACCGGGCAGTCAGATATGTTTGATTTATTTTTTTTACCGTAAAAGTTTCAGATGTCCTAAGGGCCCAGCTGAACTCTCTATGGTCTGTCATAAATTACGGGTCAGATGGAAAATGGCAAGATAACAAATACCTTTTATTTCACCAAGGAGAGAAATACAGAATATATCCTATAGAGGAGCAAAGCTCAGACCCCAGGCAGGGAGTTCTTGCTGAGCAGGACATCCACACGTGAGGTGACGGCAGACTGGACCTGAGGGACCCAGAGCAGCATTAGATAGCAAGGCCACCCAAAAGTGCTCAGAGGAGAAGTGTGACACCTGCACCTGCAGCTGCACATCTTCCCCACCTGCAAGGAGCGGCACAGGCAGACAGGGTGGTGTTGGGGATGGCAGAGGAGCTTGGCACCACCTGCTGCTGCACCTGTGCTAGGACAGAAGCCATCTCCAACTCTTGTCACAGCCCAGCAGTGAGGATTTTTCACTCTGCCAATACTTTGTGGGTGCAGGGGTTTCCTTCTGGACAGGATGGCATAAGGTTTCCCCTGGAGACTTAGCCTTGTGCTTACCCATCCAGTAGTGTGGGATGATGGGAAGCATTACCAGCGAGGATGAAGGAAGGGATTAGTGTCCTATGGCTGGATGCTGGGACCACTGCCAGAGGCGGAGCTTCACCAGCCAGTTGGCTGACACTTGCAGCTCCCTCTTAGCCCAAAGGGGTAATCCTGTGTACGGGGATGGACACCAGAGGGGCCACCATTTCAGCTAATATTGAGTTCACTCTGCAGTGCAGGAGAGCTGGTTCCTCCCCTCAGACCTTAGCCTGACTCTCTGCTGTGGAGCTGAGACCTGCTGCTGCTGGAGGCTGCAGACACACCATGGCTTCCTTTGGTGGGGTTGTCATGCTTCGTCCCAGGCAGTGGCCTCTCTGTGTAGACACAGGGACACACAGCTTGTGGGCATGCAGTTGGGCTGACGTGTGAGTTGGAGCTCAGTTACGAGGGTAAAAAGCTCTAGGTGTCTGAATTGACGAAATTCACAATACATGGTGTTCACAACAGTGACATTGTGACTGTCTGCCCACAGCGTCCATTTACAGATCTTTTCAGAGGTTGCACAAATCCAGAAAGTTTAAAAAATCAACAAAAAACCCAACCCAACAAAACCTCAACAACAATCCTCCAAACCACAACAAAAAACCCCAAAACCCAAAACAAAGCAAAGCAAACAAACAAGAAAACCACACACCCCCCCCGAACCAAAAAAACCCACCACTTTAAAAAAGAGCCAAAATTCACTTAGATGACACAGTTTTACAAAATAAGATATATGTCACATGTTACAACAACTGATGTGGCATCATGTTTGGCATCTTATAAATTCAGTTCATGGCCTCAAGGAAAAATGAAAATGCCCATGAGGTGAAAACCAAGATTTTCTAAGTTTGTTTTCTAGCTCAATGCAGTAATTCATGTGCAGTTAAGATGTGCAGCACATGTTTCTAATTCACTTAGGTGTCAATCAGAAATAATTGCAGCAGTCAATAAAGCTATGCTTGTGCAAGAGATAAAGAAGACCATGGCTCTCCAAGTCTCTCTAGCTTACTATTACTGACAGTATTGCAGACTCTGTACATTTTTAGAAATAAAGGTTTTGTGACATAGTTGCAATAGTTGGAATAATTTTGCATTTTTAAATTTCTTTTTATGAAACAAAATCTTACATTCTAAAAATGGAACTTCCCTTGACTTCTTTCTGTCAATAGTGCTCCCATGCCAGAGAAAGCAGCTCTCTGAGTGTAGTAGCATTGCTGTCTAGCCTGAGTCCATACTTACTAATTTAACTTGGAAGGGTCTGGAAGAAACACAACCTTCTCACTCTTGGATGTGATCACTGGTCCTCAGGGAAAAGCCCTTTTCTTACAGAGAGAACGTGTCTATTTTCATGCAGTTTGTGGTCCCCGTGATCTTTGGTTTTATGTGGACTTAACTTGATATAGAATATGCAACTAAACATTCCTTTTAGGGGTCCAGTGTGACTTGTTTAAACATGAACCACTATTAATGTGTGTCAGGATATATGCACTGCAGTAAGTCACAAAACAGGGAAGTTACTGCAGGCATTACTGACCTGCAAAAAAAAAAAAAAAATTACTCATTTGTGCACCCTAATGAGCCCTTTTAAATTTGGCTTAGCGTAGTAAGATGGATGTGTAATTGAACTGACAGGTTCAATGCTAAGGAGTAGTTGATTCTGAAACTTGAGGAAAACTATGTACGCAATGCAGACCACTCTTAACCCAGGAAACAATATTGTTGTAAAAGAGTTTTTCCTCCCACACTCATAAAATGTTCATGGCCTTTAAATGTTGTTTTCTCTCCTGATGGCCAGTATGGATTATCATTCCTTGCACAGACTTGGGGTGTTTTATAGAGCAGGTCTAGTAGCACTTCAAAAACATTTACTTAAAGTGCTGGACAGTAGCCCATTCTCAGAGAACCTATTTCATTTGGCCACACCACAGTTATATATTGTCAAGCGCGCTATTATCAGCCAATAACTGCACTTTATTTTATTTCCTTGCTGCATCTTATCACAAGCCAAGTGCTGACATCCTTGCCTGAATGTAACTCCTCATGCAACGGCTGATGAAAGTAACTGCCGAAGCTCTGCAGATGAAGATATCCATAGGATCAAATTCAGGCTGGGTTCAGGGTGATTTCAGGTGATGGGACTTAAACTCAGGGACGCCCATGAGAGAAACGTCTTCAGAAAAAGTGTGGCTCTTTCCCAGGATATTGCATGTCTTCCTAATTACAGGACCACTGATTGCACCAAGCCACCATCCTGTACCCACCATAGGAAGAGTGTTCCAGCAATTAGAATAAGTCACCATCAGAATACAAATTTCTGTACTTGCCATCTTCCTTTTCCTAGGAGTCACTCACCCATCCGTAAAGCACGGACTTTAATAAATTGTTAATAATGACCAGACCATATAGGTCTTCAAAGCACTTTTCTGTTGAAGTCAATCTAGAAAATATTATGAACTGTTTGACATTTTGCATTTGGAAGCTCTGCAGAGTTCTGTTCCACTGCTGAGCTGTAGCCTGTACAATGCTTTCAATGTCAAGGCATTAAATTTTTTTGTGCAGTAGAGAAATCAGAGCTAGAGGCTGTAGCAAATAATACCCTGAGGTAAATATACCCTTTGTAAACATGCAAAACTGATGACAGGTTTTCATATGTCTTTCTTATAGTTAGGCATTGCAGAGATTAGGAGAGGAAAGATTATAATTCAATTCTGCATGTTTTCTAATGGTGTGCTTTCACATTTTTCTGTCCAAGACCCTTACTCACACTGGACCAATTCTAAACACCAGCAGTCCTGCTCCTGGGTCATTTGTGAGATAGCCTTGCTAGGCAGGGTTCCTGTTTTAGAAGTGGTAGGCACTTTATTTTTTTTTTAATATTTATATATTTGTACATTGCTGTATGATGGTTCTATCATGAGAAAACATATTTCAATATAAAATGACAAAACACCATTACAAAAAAAAAAACCTCTCATGCTCCCAATGGCTAGCTAGCAGCCTATTTTTCCACTCTGAAGACTACTTAATATGATTCACCCTCTGCCTTTCCTTATCAGGTTTCCCCTTTCATTCAGCTGAATACTTCTTGTTTTGCATTCTCTGCTTGTTCTTGTGCCTTATCTCTTTCCAACTTAATTGACTAGTAAAGCTCTTAGAAACATCAATGTCATTTAGATGAGACTCTGTCTCCTCTTCTTCTCCTGAAATGCAAATAGATGGTGTGTTTTTTTCCTTATTTTGATATGGCTATTGTAAACTCATGGCCTATGGATTGTGCAGGTTGCTGACAGCACTGCCCAGAGAGAACTGATGCGGTCCCCACCCAACTCATGAGCAGGACTATGATCAGTAGTCATAGCCTGCTTATATGGCTGTGGTATAAACCCCCCACATTTTGTAATGGTTCATGGTAAGCACTTAATGCTCCTATTCAATACGGATGTTTGTTGAAGATGACAAGAACTATTTCAAGACCGGAGTTCATTTGTGCCCTGTTGCCTCATCAAGGAGGAGGAAATGTTTTTACTGCCAGGTTTGTTTAGCACTGGGAGTAGATATGCTCTTTGTACTGATCCAGACTGGGTTGCAACCAAGCCCAAGTCTTTAAGACCTGGTTCCAACATGCTAGGAACACCCAGAAATGGATTGGCATCATCAAGCCTTTGATGAGGAAGGCTGAAGTTTCAGAGGGTGCAAGGTGAGCTGTGGCATTGACCCATCCCCAGCCACCTCCTTGCTGCATTTTGCAATTAGCCAAATCACAGCTGTGACTTTTCTTTATTTCTCCTTAAATGAACATATCCTGTCTCAGTGTCTGGTACATTAGATGCTACTGAATGAAAAATGCACTTTATAAACAATTATTCACACCCTCCCAAATTACCTCCAGCTCTGAGCTCCTGGTTTTCTCAGGAAAAGCTGGTTTTTGTCTTTGTTCTTACAGACCTTCTAGTTTCAGGATCTCTGCTTGTGGTCACAAGGAGACACTCAAGTCACTTCACACCCCCAAAACCCACAACCCTCTCTCCTTCTGCTGCTGGAGAAAGCTCTTTCCTCCATGATACTTTAATGGAACCTGGCCAGCTTCCTTTGCTCACCAGCCCCTCATGAGTCTTGTCCAGGTGCTGAAGAGCAAACATGGCTGGGGCCAAAACCTGTTTTCCAGAGGATCAGTGATTTTGTCTAGTTCTCTCAATGGTTAATTACACTCACTGCTAAAAATATACACTTTGTACTCAGTTTCCAGGCATTGGTTCTTGTTTTACTGTCAAATAAATAACATTTTTATGCCTGCAAAAGAAGAAAAATTTTTGTAATAAAATAGCCTGTGTAACTAAGTCTTCACATTGCTTCTGTGGCTCCTTTTCTCATACTCTGTGAAGTCTTAATATTAAATCTGCCAAAAAAGATGTTGACACAACACCTGACAACTCTGTTAAATGACTCAGCTTCATGTAATATGTATCCATTTTCTGCTTTATTCCCTGCAGACTGTTTGTTCCCCTTTTTGCCTCTTCCACATTATTGCTAACAATTTTATCATCCCTATCTAGCAAGTGGCCTTATTCTAGTCTACACATGTGTTTGTTTCTATTATATTTCTAGTTATTCCCATTGTCCCTTGCCTTGTGCTTTAAATAGCTACTTGTTTGTACCCCTTGCTATCTCTTTTCTGTGTGTGACATATTGTTTTGTTACTTCTATTTGCATTCTCTTTGCAGATGAGCCAAGGAGGTCTGTTAGTCAGAGCTCTCCTACCTCTGGAGCGTGAAAATGTGGCTTTCTGGCCAGCTAATTAGTTCTCTAAAAGTATTGCCATTTCTCTCTCTACACCTTTCCTCCCAATTAATTTCACTGCTAATTTTCTTTAACTTTGGGAAATTAGCCCTTTTGAAGAACCAAACTGCAACCATCTTTTGTCTGCCTACAGTGAATGCAATCAGGTCATGATCACTGATCCCTAGGCAACCAGCGCTTCCAGACAAGTGATTAATTCATCTTCACCCATCCTAATGAGATCCAGAAGAGGGTTATCTCATGATGACTGCAATACCTTTCCTGAGATATATGGAAATTATCCCCTGTAATTTTGAGAAATCCTAATAGTGTCTTGCTCCTGGCTGCACGGAAGGTGTCAGCAGCCTCGTCACACTAGAGCATGTGCCCTTCATTAATTAATGCCTCCTCGCTGGAGTGCATGGGAAAGTCCTGCAGAAGATGTTTTTCATCACAAGCATGATACGCTGCATTTTCAGCCGAAAGCAGCACCCAGCCTGACAGCTGGTGACCAAACTTGCGTTTGCAGCTGACAAGTGGGTAGGTGCATGCAGCAGTGGTGAGCTGGTGCCAGGCATGGTTCACTGGCTGCCTAAGTCACTTTGAAGCTCGGGCACTTCTCCAGATGTCACACACTTCACTTCCAGTAATTAGATCACTGTGACAGTTTGGTACAAGAGGCTGAGCCTGTGCAGCCTGTCTCTACTCCAGGAATTCAGCTTCCAGAGTCCCCCTGTGACACCCTTCCCATCCCTCAGCACAGTTACTGCTGCCCTCAGCTTGTCCCTGATAAGTCATGGTGCAAGCACGACTCTGAAAATCTGTTCTACTAGAAGAATGAAGTCCCTGCAAGGGTTTTAGCCCTTCATCAGGACAAGGCAATGCATTTTCATCCAACTACTGATGAAATAATCTCGACATGTGAAGCTGTGATGATTTCTATCCGCACATTTTTTGCACTCTGCATCATCATCTGGTTTCTACTTTGCTTTAAGATGTGCACGGCTAGCAACTAACTTTTCTCCCCCACCTTTTACCACTATGCTTTTAATGCATGTCCCGGCATTGAATTACTTGCGCTCAGCAGAAAGGTGGCTCAGTCCTTTTGAAAAACAGCGTTCTTTTCAACCTGTTCAGCAGGAAGCCTATCTCCACTCCGTAGCCCATTCCAGGGGGGAGAAGCGTTGTGAATAATTCATTGAAATATTCCTTTTCCTTCTACCAACACACTGATTCACAAGTGATAAAAATCTCCTTCTACTTAACTCTGAGTTTCTCTTCATCTCCAAGAGTTAAATTAGCACAGATCACGAAAGGCTCATACCTCTTCCATTTGCCGAGGAGATTTGGGTGTCCTGCTGACAGCTGGGAGGTGAGCTGTAGGTGCTCTGGTCTGGGCTTTCTTTCCCAGCTGGTGAGGGTGCCCTAGGCACAGCAGCAGTGACTGCTTCTTGCTCTGGAGTGCAGGGGGTGCATGGAGGGAGCTGCCATGCAATAACCATCACCTGTGCTGCAGCAAGGACCCCTTGGAGGCACTGATAGTCTTAACGTGCTCACATTTGGTAACAAAACAAATGTCTGACTATTCCAGCCGGAGGGATGGAAGATAAGTGGGTTTCATGTGGTGGTTGGCAAGAGGCAGTGGTGACATTAGCAAAGACTGTGAGGATTTCTGGAGGTCCCTGTTCTGCTACAGACAGTGCATAAGCTTGGGCTAGGTGACTTTCCTTGTCACTCTATTTATCTCCCTATCCAAAACCTCTGTCCCTCATGACATAGGGGGATCTGATTTGGGAAAGCTTTTGTGGGATCCTTTTTACATATTTCATTGTAGCAAGCAGGGAAGAAAGAAAATCGTGTGATGTGTTTGTATGTAGCGGTGTTTTCTGAAGTATCTGCCTTAGAAAAAATGCACAAGGCCAACACATTGGAGTCAAGGTGAACATGTCTGGAGAATAACATCTTCTGTTATATAGGAAGAGGTGCAAGCAGCTGTCTCAGCTGATATTTTTCTCCCCTTTGAACCATTTTCAAGAAAGGCAAAAAAGAATGGGAGGCTTGTTATAAATTGGGTTCAGCTCAGTGTCTGTTGCTGTTAGTGTCACAACTCCTTGCAAGAAATGCTCAGAGAAAGAATGCAGGAAGAGGACAGATGTGCAGAGCTAGAACCTTGATTTTTCATTCTCATCCCCAGTGACCCGCACCTTCAATACTTCAGGAGTGACAAATAGTATCCTTGTATTTAGTAACCCACATAAATCCACCTTCCATGAATTTGTTAAATTTTTTTTGTTGTCAAGGACATCATGAAGGGACTGAAGTGATGAGTTCCACAAATGACCCATTTGAGTGACTTGATGATTTTACAGACCCTCATAATGTTCTCCTGAAGCCACCCCTTTTCTAGGCTAGCCGTCCCCTTATACTTAATATATCTTCACACATCCTTTTCATACACTGATTTATCTCTGCTTCTCTTACTGCAATCTTCCCTCTTCTGCCATGGCTGATGGGGCCATCAGATGTACACTCAGTTTGAAAAATGCAAGTACACCCTGTATTCATTCATTCAGGAGAATAATAATGAAGCATGACTTCTCATCTCTTTCCTTTCTTCCTAGTTCCTTATGCTCTATTTATTTCCTTGACCTCTCCAAATATTGAGCTGCCATTTCAGGAGTGCTCTCTCCCTGCCCTCAAATTCTCACTCCTGAAAGGTAGACATAGTCTGGAGTCAACTCTAAGGCACATGAAATTAAGCTTGTGCACTTTCCCTTATGCACTAATTTACATTTATCAGCATTGAACATGGTGTCTGTATATATTTTAGCACTGTAAAGGAAGAAGTAGCTGTGTAAAAAAGCACATCTGCCAAACCAAGCAAAAGTCAGGTGAGAGCCCCTGAACAGCCAGCCTGTCTTAAACACCATAGCCAAGTGCCTGGGTTTACCCTTCTGCATGGTGACAGATTTTGTAACAACACAAACAGACCCTGGGGTTGCCACGCTCGGGCTCCTGCCCTGCATGAACTTCTTAGCTGCCAGGAATTAGGACCACGTGCAGACCCAGCAGTCCCTGAGGCACACCCGAGTAGCCTGCCCTGTGACCAGGAGGTGTCTGGGCAAGCCATTGGGACACACTGAGGAAAAGGCTGCTTCTTAAACCATACCTCTCTTAGGAGTTCCGACATCTATTTCCAGACTGCAGGGAAGTCAATCTGTCAGACCGGGATTCACAGTCTGTAATTCTCGTTTGCGTTAGATAGCTAAGCAACCCTTCCAACAGGACAGCTGGGGGAGGGATGGAGGAGGAGTGCCAGTCTTTTCTGCAAAAATATGGCTGGGGCAGAGCGCCCACACCTCACTCCAAACAGGGGAAGAGCAATACACCACCCATGCAGTCAGCAAGAGCCATGGATTCAGTCCATCTCTAGCCTGGGAGGGTGAACCCTGCCCCATAATCGCCAACGTCGAGTGCAGTCCAAGAAAGGATCATCCCTTACTCTTCCAGGTGGGGACTGAAATCACCATCTGTCTTTCACAGCGACTGGAATTTTTTCTTCCTCAGGCTTCTTCAGGACTCATAAAACTCTTTCCTTGCCTTATAATGAGTTTGTACATTTTCAGGTCAGAAACTTTCTCTCTTGCATAATGTTCAACACAAATGATGAGCCGTCTGTTCAAAGTTACTGTTAAGATTATATCATCGGAACTTCTATTATATCTTGGCAAAGTCTTTTCCCCTCTTAGAGTACAAAGAGATGTGATTAACTGCTGCCTTTCCACTCTTGGATTGAAAGGCTTTGTGGGCTTTGTCAGTAGTTAACATAATTCACAGAAAATCAGAATACAACCTTGAGGCTAAATGTGGTCCATTGAATTCCACAATGGGGCAATGGTTTGATCAGGGTACAGCAAAGCATGCCAGAAGCAGAAGCTTTTGTGAGCCATAGCTCCATTGGAAAGATTAAATCAGCCACAATCTGCTCCATTTTATGCAAAATAGGTGCAGCCCTTAAGCTCCAGGCAAGTCACCACTGAAGCCTTTGGCTGGACAATGTTTAGGCATCTTTGTGTAAGTGCTAATTGCCAGCTGTTGGTGACTGGAAAGTTGCCAGGGACAGAGTGACTGCAGCAGTGTTTCTGGCTAAAATATGGCTTTAACAAAATAATAATCTCAAATCTATTTAGCACCTTGTAACAGGCACATCTGTACTTGTAAGTTCCTCTGTCTAGAGCATCTGCACACGGAGATGACCTTAAAAGACCATTATAAATACAGTATATGTGACATTCAGACTGCCTATTCCATCCTCACAGTGGGAGGCAATGATAAATAGCAGCTATCTCCACAGCAGCGATTCATGATGGCTTAACACATTCACATTCATAGCCCTTCACTTTTGATTTGCAACAAATCTGGATGTAGAACACCAAGGTTTTTGAATAAGACTGTAGGATCCCATGCAGTCCTATATTCTTCAGTGTTTTAAATAATAATATAACCATCTCAGCTCTTTAACGTCTGGGATATTTGCAATATTGTGAACTGAAGATTTTCAAATATTGAGGATGTTTGCAAATATTCGGCCCCACAAATACATGACAGATTAAATAGTATTTTATTCTTTGAAAGAACACAAAGCCCAAAGGCCAACATTTTCAACTGTGAGTTTCTACAGACAGCGCAAAGTTGGTGATTGAATTCTTAAAATTAGTTGTCTGGGTGAGGAAACGTTGCCTTCAGAAACACTCCGTGGAAAGTCAAGGAGGCACTGCCAGACTGCAGGAAGAGGGCCTGCATTCTGGAGAGGAGCACACATTCCACAGAAAAATTCAGCCTCAGAAGGATGTCCTGATGGCTGGAGCACAAGACTGAGTGAAAGGCCTCTAACTCTCTCATACTGAGAAATTACCATTTGGATTTGAAGATAATGATTTATTTGTGGAACTTCATCACTGTCCTTGCAAGCGAATGAGACGTTAATTCACAAAACCCTTCATCATGCCTCTAAGCTGCTGCTCATTCTGATGTTTCAGCTCTCACCGTACATCTTTATAGCTCTCATACTGTGTTTCTCTGTCATTTGGTTGCTCAGTGACCTTACCCCTCTAGCTCTTGCACCCAAAGAGTGTGCCCAGAGGAGTGCCCCTGTGCCTGGGCCTGGCTCTGGGAAGCCCACACTAATTTTGCTGCTACAGAGAAATGAGGTCTGCTCTAGCAGATGCCCTGCTCAAAGCCAAGCCTGAAAGCTTGATGCCGCCATTTCCTCTGTTGCCATGTGTGTCTGGGCCTGCTCTTATCAAATACAATTCCACAACACCAGGTCCGAAGGGAGCCCCAGCATCCAGGAGGATGCCTGCGCTAAGCCTTTGCTCTCTGAAAGACACATCTCTGTTCAATTTGAATTTATTTTTTTGATCTCAAGCCACTGCCTGCCAGTGCAGGATGAGGAACTTCCTTCAGTCCAGGCCTCTCATGAAACCACCATGGTGCAGTATTTCACATTCCCATAAGCAGCAAATGCACTCTAGAGACTGTAAAACTCTGATCACTTTATGGAGTGGCCACCATATGCTCTCAGTTGCTGCAAACTGCCTTGGCCAGAGTTATAGTGATCAGCAATAGTGGTAAACATTTACGTTGTCATAGGGCCCAAAAATTACAGAGGTGAGATTCACTGTGCAGGATACTGCTTAAATAAAAAGGTACAAATTCTGTTCTGTTCTTTTTATGTCCTGAGAACTCTTTTGTTGTGAAACCCTGGCAGGTAATGATCTATGTCATTCATTGCCACTCAGCATCCAGCATTGTTTGTGCAGCATAGCTCCTGCTTCTTTCTGGGGAGATGAGCCAAACCAGCGGCTTCTCTCTTCTCCTTTGTAGCGAGGTATCCCCTCTCCCTCCTCTACTGTCTGTTTATTTTAACCAGCACCATGGCAGAATATCTCTCTGATTGTACATGTGTGCACATAGCATACAGACTGGTTGCAGCTGGGACTTGTATGTGGGCCTTCAACATGAAAACAGAATAAAAATAAAATGTTAATAAAGCACAGGTGTGCAGACACACAATTCTACCATACAAGTGCTCAAGCTGTCATTAAAGCTGCATATCAGGCTGCACAGGTTTTCCATTACAATCTGCTCTTTTGCCACTGCCTCTTAACTTGTGAAATTTCCAGTTCTATTGCATGTCTTACCACGACTATTAGTTTTGAAAGCTGAGTGAAAAATCCTCAGACATATTAAAAAAAAAATTGAAACAAAACACCAAAAAAGTCCAGGAGGTTGTTTGGACTTTTTTCCCCCAGCAATATCTCTATATTGTTGATTCCTACCGCTTGTCACAGAGAAGAAACTCCTTATAGCTCACAGGTCTAGTTTAACAAATGTGTGATGGCTATTAGGCAGCAAAATCGCTGTTCTCAGTTGGAGTGGTTGTTCATAAAATCCATTATCCATAGCTCCTTTTAACCAGGCATGTTTCCATGAGTGGTGTGAGAATTTTGATGCTGGCAATTTAGACACAGTGGAGCAAACTCCTACTGTAGTAAAGATTTTTAGCAGCTCCCTTAGCACATTCGTTGGCTCTGCTAAGCAGTTAAATGCAATCTAGTCCAAGCGGCCCAGCAATTCAGATATGAACCTTCCATAAGCAAAGACTGTTCTGAGACTTCTGTTGCTCCTGGTGGGAACATAGGATGGCAATACTTCAGAATGATTCAGACACCATCTAAAAGAGAGAGTTGTATTTTTTGCCTTTAGTCCCTCAGAATGACAGTGGTGCCACAGGGCTACATGGCATATTAGTCTTAACTTTACTTTTCATTTAGAGCCAGCGCAAGCTTTAGGCAGAGCAAAGATTTAAGCAAACTCTTTCCAGACAGCTTTCCTTAGGAGTGAAGACAAATATTTAATACATGTCACCATTGTACTGTAGGCACATGCAGAATGTGCAGTATAGATAAATGAAAGTTCAGCAACAGACCAACAATATAGCTTTCAATTCAAAGAACCATTTCAGAAAAATTCCTTTGGAAAAATAAATATTATTTTTGTTTTCTTTTCTTCTTTTTTTTTTTTTTTTAACCACCAGAAATCCCTTTCCAAAAATCAGTCAGTGGAGATTTCTTGATTCAGATTGGGCTGATCTGAACTTTAGAGCTAAGCTGATCAGTGAGTTCATTAGAATTAAATGTAGGTACCACTGTCCTCTGGGACCGAGCATGTGCATGCTAGATTTCTAGCCAAATAAACTCCACAATGTCAGCAGGTTGGCCTCTTCAGAAAGTGCGTAACAATGGAAACAAGGCAGAGATTTTAAGGAATCTGAACGACTGTCCTGGCCCAGCAGCAGAAGGAATACAAATAAGGGTGTTCAGTAGCTGTATCTGTTCCTTATTTAGAAGAGGACAGACAGCACAATGGTTTTTTAAGCTGTGTAGAACACTTTTTATTCCAAAAGTAACCAAGGAAAATGTTAAACAGCAGTCGTTCTCCCTGAGCTTCTAAAATCCAGAAAATTTGTAATCAACAGATTCAGAAGAGCTGATGAATGGCTCTCTGCATTAGTAATGTCAATTTTCAATGCATCTTGAAATACCGGGGAAGATCCAAGGCACTGGCAGGAAGCCAAAAATATGAAGATATTAAAAAAGGCAAATGAGATGATCCCATGGTATCAGTCCTGTGAAACTGAACTGATCTTTTGCAGAATAATCAAAGAGGTGATAGTGAATTTAATTTCCTAAGGAAAGAAATAGAGAAGGGGGGGGGGGGGGGGGGGGGGGGAGAGAGAGAGAGACAGAAAAAGAAAGCAAGAAAGCAAGCAAGCAAGCAAGAAAGAACAGTACAATTAGTACAAACTCACATATGAGTTTCAAAAAAAAAAATAAAGAATGTGATTTTATTCTTTAAAAATCAGTTAAATTCCAATTGATAAAGAATAAGGTTGAAATAACAGTGTTCTGAAATGATGTTTAGGTGGTAGCTCTTAGCATTTTGAGTAAGAAACTAGAAAAGCACAAAACCCTCACGATAGATGAAAGATGTGTGAAACTAGTTAACTTGGAGATTTAAAAATGCAGTTGTAGATGGGAAAACATTTACAAAAGGGCCTGGATTTGCAGATATTCCATGAAACTTAGTTTTGTACATATGCTATACCAAACAATTGCCACTGATCTGGAAGAAAATGTAGAATATGCCTTCACAAGGTTCATGAAATGGTAAAAACCTCAAAATGTGATAACTAGAGACTGGTGTGTATCAACTTGTAAGCTGGATGCAAGGAAAAAGTACCTGCCAAAATATTACCAGCTGTAAAGTCCTTCATAAATGGGGAAAGAGCACAAGTTGTATTTATAGAATAATAGTTTATTGAAAAATGAGCTGGGACTCCTGCCGTAGGAAATAGCATTGAAAACCTTTTCAGCTGTAGTTTAGGTGATAGTGTGGGAAAAAGAAGGGAAGCAGGATACATCACTGATATATATCTGAAGTCTTCAAGGTGATTTACATCTTGCAAGGGCAAAGATAAAAAGTCTTCTTTGTGGGTTCTGGATCACTCTTAAATATTGTAGCATATACTTCCTGAAGAGGGGGGAACATCTATGCCAAGCCATTGCTGGCATGAAGAATAGTAAACACTATCTTTCAATACACAAAATATCAATCAGGACTAGATAGATATGTTATGGTACCCTTCTGTGGTGCACTCAGTGCAAAAGCAGTACAAACCAAAGGTACTACAGAGAAGACAGAGGTGGGAAAACACAGCAGAAGTACAGAGGAGCTCAGACAGTTAATTTTAACAAAGCAAAGTTTAAGAGATGAATTAATCATAGCATCTATTTGAGGAACAGAAATGGGAAAGAGGACTCTTCAAATAAAGATGTAACTGGATCTAACAGCTGGAAGTTGGAGCTGACAAATTCAGTCTAGAAATAAAGCATGTATTTTTAATAGTAAGCAGCAAGCAGAGCAACAAACAGCTAACACTTGTGGTGGCTGCTCCATCATCAGAAAGAATGAGCTAAGAGTTGGCATTTTTGAATGTCTATTTATAGAAAAGACAGCAGGAAATAATTCAGAGAAGACCTGTGGCTTAAATTATACTGGAGTTCAGACCAGATGGTCACAGCAATCACATCCAACTACATAATCTATGAGCAATCCAGAAATTTAGCTGTTGTGGTCAAAGGCTAGCAATACGGTAATGGAGAAATGGATTACCGGGGAGGCCCACATGGATGTGTCCCCTTCAGCAGAAGGCAGATATGCAGAGAGGGCAGGTGTGATGGAGACCAGAAGGGGTTTAGGAAAGTAGAGAGTGATTGCCTAAGAGAATATGTGGGTTAGTTGTCAGGAGACACCAAGGTAGGGGGAATCCCAGAGACCGTGCTGTGAGGGTGAGGGAGCACCATGGACAGGATGAGAATCATGGTCAGGGAGGGAAGAAGGTGGCGTGCTGAGGAGACCCATGTGGCAACCCAAAGGGGTGTCCACTGTCCAAGGGGCAGCTGCTTGCCTACTCCTTGAAGAGAGGAAAGCCTGCCAGAAAAGACAAAGTCTGGGAATTGGGGATGTCATGGAAGGGTTCAAGTGGCAGAAGGTGAAGGCTAAACAA
The DNA here is from genome assembly GCA_013397935.1 of Dasyornis broadbenti. Taxonomy (NCBI): domain Eukaryota; kingdom Metazoa; phylum Chordata; class Aves; order Passeriformes; family Dasyornithidae; genus Dasyornis; species Dasyornis broadbenti. The sequence goes on along the minus strand of VZRN01003447.1, from coordinate 747,080 downwards.
AATGGCTGGGGGGAAGTCTGGGTCATGTATGGGCCTAATAGCCCAGAGGAGGGCCAAGAATGAGGCAAAAGACACGAATCTTTGCAGTCAGCTCCCTCTGAAACAGCCTTAATGAGCTGAAATGCAACATATGAATAGTCAAATCTGAAAGGATGACAGCGTAAAATTGCTTCGGCTCTTAAAATTTTCAAGTGCTTTTATTTATTCAAAATTACCATGACATCACCTTCTCCCTCAGAGAGAGAGCTCACATAATTGCTGTTTACTGATTGAAGGCCTTTTGGGGTAATTTCTGAGGCCGTCTATTACTAGGATGAAAGGCAATTATCATTTCTCTTGTCTTATAATGCAGTCACAATAAAATCTAGAGAGGAGCACTGCATGAGGTTACTTCTCCACAGCAGCAGTGCATGGGACAAGCTGGACCCTTGTATGGAAGCCATCCAGCTCCACACCTTCCCTCCTGGAGGACAGAGGTCAGCCAGTGTTTAGGGTTAGGAAAGGGATGGGAGCAGGGAACTTGAGATAGGATGTGAGAGGAGGAGAGGTGAGGATCAGAGGTAGAAAATGGAAAATCATATTTTCTCCTAGAGCAAGTCTAAATTGGTCCCTAAGCACAAAGCCATATTAAGTTGTGGACTGTATAGCATCCTCTTCCCAATAAATGCAAAAGCTTCAACACCCAAAGGCCACTCATTAAAATATCTCTCATTTGAGTGTGAGGTGCAGGTTTTACCTATTCTGAGATTTGATGTGGTGTTACATCTTATAATGTCTAGTTTCCTCAAGCCTGGTAATAATGTGTAATGTCTCGAAGGACTGACACATCATGACTTATGAGGTGAGTGCTTCACTGTAATTAATTTTTATTAGGATCATAAAATATATATTCTGACTAAATATTAGGCTAATGATATTAAAATCCTAACTGCTCCAAAAGGAAAGCACAGCAGACCAATATAAAATCCACATGATATAAAAAAAAAGACTGATAAGTAAATCTCAGCCTTAGAAGTTAACAGTTTTGTGCTAAGCTGGTTGTAGCTTCAGTGTTATAAAAATTATTATTGAAAAAAAAGAACTTCAGAACTATCAAATTAAAAAAAAAAAAAAAAAGAAGTCTTAATGTGCTGTTGTTCTGTCCTGCTTTTAATATAAACTGCCTGTGGCTTGTGGATGTGACCCAGCCTATCTCAACTGCTCCATCAAATCACACAAGCAAATAAAAGTAACTGATAGTTAATCAACTTCCTGGCTAATTCCTGGCCCCTTTGCAGCAGCTATCACTGAGGCTGATGCCTTGGCGAAGGATGCTTCCCAGTTCTGGGCAGCTCTGCTGGGGTCACACAGGTACCAGCGAGTTTTTCCACTCTCTTTCCTCCAGTAAAGCAAGGTCCCGCTGATCATGACTCAGAGCAGCATTTCTTTGAAGACCTAGATTAGTTCTCCAACTTTTTGTATTTCTCAGATTTTAAGGAGGTCAGGTAGGGACAGACAGCACACAGCAGTCTTGACTTTTGTAATGTCACTGCTTATTCTGCTCACAACTTGGGCAATCATTTGTAACGTGCTCACCGAAAGACTCTAGCTGACGTAGAAATCTCTCCCTAATTTTAGAAACAGAATTTCACAACTCCTTTCTTACATTGAGGAAGGAATTTGCTCCGATGGCTGCAATGCCATTATTATGCATCATTCAAGGTACTGCATGTCTCTGGCTCCAAGGAGAAAACCTCCCCCAAAATAAATTGGCACTGCACCTTCCCATCTCACTGAGGGTTCTGGCTTTGGATGCTGGCTGTGCGCATATGGGGCTGCTGGCGCTCCCTCCAGACTCCATGGGGCAGGAATATCTCCGGCCTCTTCCAGCTCTCCTTGGCCTGCAGAGCACGCAGAGCTGTCACAGGGATAAAGCAAAGGAAAGGCTGGGCTGAGGGACTTGTTTATTACAGGATCAAGAGCTGCAGAGCCAACCAGGGTGGTGAGCATGTCCCATTCTCTCCTGAGTGAGCCAGTGTAGCACCTGGTTTCAGGTTTCTATTGAAATACTTTTTTGTTCATTAGAAGACTTACTTTTGACACAAATCCTCACAGTATCCTCACAAATCCTCAGCTAAATGAAATATAGACTCACTCTGGACACAGCAGACCCGGGTCCCAGATCTGCACCAGGCAGGTGAGGAGGAGCTTGAAGATGCAACTCTCCCACCCCACCTGAGCACTCCCACTCCAGTGAGTGCCTAGGCCAGCCAAGGCTCACAAGGATGCTCCCATGCTGCCAGCAGGGCCCTTCAAACACCACAACTCACTGCCTAAAGAGTTACCAACCTCATGCATTGGCTGACTTCCTTCAGGCATGGGATCCTGTTTCTCTTCTGCCAGGCTGGGCACAGAGCCACTGCTCCTGGAAGTATCTCCACAAAAACCTGTGTTACTTGCTAATCTCGAGACGTTCACTGTGGACAACCATGAGCCTTTGTCTGCATCTGAGCAATATAGCCTGGGCCCATCTTTGCTCAGCCCCGCTGCAGCATGACTCAGAGTGAGGCAAAGCAAAATACTGATGCAGACATTCTCATCCACACAATCATTTTATAAAATAACAGTTCATATCTTGTCCTCTAAAGACTAAGCTTTGGAGCAAAAGTAAACACACTTTTCAGCCTCTTGCTCACTGTCAGCTCTTTTCTTTCCTGTGTAGAGCAGCCAGGTATGAGCCTCCACAGCTGGTAGTGGTACAGCTGAGGTCCTTCCAGTCCCCTTTCCTCCAGGATGGGATACTGCTGGGATATGAGCTTTCACCATATGAGGGATCGCCTTCAAGTGCCTCCAAGCCCAATCCTCGCAGCCAGCCAGTGCCTCAGTACACTGTGCAGCCCAGCATGCTCAATCCTTTGCAGCGCAGCAGTATTTAACAATTCCAGCAATGTTATGGGGCTTTTCCTTTCATCTCCGCTGGGACAAGCAGGACTGAGGTCATGGTGAGTCGCTCCATTTCCCCAAGCTGTCGGCATTTCCAAAATGTCATAGGCATTTTTGACTTGATGCACGGCACTGAATCAACTGAAGACCTTTTCTTCCCCACTTCTAAGCAATTTTTTTTGGAGGGGGGCATGGCTTTTCAGATGAATCTGTTATCTCTTGCCAGTATTTTTCCACTGGCTTCCTTCATTACCTTGCTGCTGGTCTGTTTTGAAACTGCACAGACATTATCAGCTTCAGGGGAGACGAGTCCTTTGAAGGCTGTTGCAATGAGCACTGAAGGCATCTTCTCAGATGCCTGTGCACAGGGCCCAGAATGTGACTCAGCCCTTCATTTCTGCTCCTTCCAAGAGCTTAAATATTGCAGAGTTCTTCTGGTTGCCAAAGGGGAAGAAAATAATTCACTAACTCATCTGAGTCTCGGGAAGGTCCCCTGTCCTTGATGCTACACCTGCTCAGGAGCTCACATTTAATGTCCCATACTGCCACTCACCAGCTCTGCCTCTCCTCCAAAGACCACTTTGAAGATACAGCCTCTTTTCTACACCAGCAATCCCCTAACCTAAAGCACCTTTTCCCCACCAAATGAAATGTGCTGGAAAAGTCATCTTTCTCCATGCTAATACCACTTCTCAGAAGTAAATTGCCAGTAGAATTGATGCTCTGAGGTCCCCTTTGTAGGGGCTGAACCCCTGGTCCAGGTGGGGAAGAGCCAGGTAGTTCCCAAATTTTCACTCCCAGGCTCCACTGAAGAACAGCCAAAGGTCCTTACCACTCCATAGCCTGCAGCTCCACTTTAGCTGAATTACACAACAATACAAACCCAACAATATCATGAGCTGCCCCAGCAGAAGTACGTGTATTTGCCAAAGAGCCATGCCAGGGAGCGATGGCTGCTTGCTGGCGCCACTCTGGCATTGTTTCCCACAGCATTTTCTCTGGGCTGCTGTCAGAGGCAGAGTAAGCAAGCAAACCTTTGCTGTAACCCAAATAGTCTTTTTTACCTTATGATATTAACAGGGTATCTTTCCACAAACTGGGATGCCCAAAAGCAGCAGGCATTGCCACTCTCAGGCAGCAGTTACTGCATTTTTTAATTCCTTCCATTGCACAGGTAAACGATAAATTATTGCAACTCTGTTTTTGTCAGAGTTGGTGGTTGTGTTTTAAACTGTGCATGAACTGTGTTTAAAAAACAACACAGAAAATAATACTGAATTTTTGAAGTAATGCTGCCATTTCAGATAGCAAAAAACCTCGGCTTGGAAATCAATGTCATTTCTGCATCTTTGCCATGTAGCTTTAACCTTTGTTCAGTTACTCCTTACATCGGGGAGTGAGAGCTTTCTCCCTGGCACCAGCTAACCCACCTGAGAAATGGTGTTTTTCTCTCTTTGGAAGAGCTCATCTTTTCATCTTGTGTTTCCTTTAGGAATTATCTTTGATTCCCTTTATCTTTCTTCTCTTGCCCTTTGCTGTAGGTCGCTTCCAATCAGCTTATACACCAAGTCTTTTTCTGCTACTTAATCTTCGGCATACTCCTCACTCCCCTCTGCCTCTGACTTCTGCCCAAAAGTGTGGGCACAGGGTCAGGTCCCACATCTCACATGGGAAGGGGACTTTGGTGGCCTGTGTGACCATGATCACAGCAGAGGAGCCAGTCATGGGCACCTGCAAGGCATGGAGAATTGCACATTATGGTGCAGGAAATCCAGCCGTGATGTACTGGTCAGTCTCCCATGGCCTGTCTGGAGACGCCTCACCAAAGCTGCTGAAGGTTTTGACCAGTACCGCTGGCAACTCTATTTTTTTCCTCTTGTTCACTTCTTCCTAGGCCCTTCAGCTGCAGAATTCACAGCAGGTGGGAAAACAAGGTGATTTTTGTGGAGATATTTGCTGTGGCAGCTTATCCCAGAGTCACCAGTGGACTCACAGGGGAAAGAGACACCAAGAGCACTTGGACCCCATAGAAAGCATAATGTGCAGCTTGTGTCTTCTTAGATATCAACTAATTCAGCTGACTGAATTAAGACTGAAAAGAATAGGGAAACAGGCTTTGCATTTTTAATGTTTTTCGAACAATCTGCTAAAGCTTTCTAAATAAGAGATGTGTTGAAAACAGCTGGAGAAAGGGCGGGCAGATTTGACATCCCATCCTATTGCTAGAGTAGGTACCTGGGGATGGTCAGTGCAATTCAGGCATGCTCATTCAATACAGATCAGAGAACAATAGGTCCTGATTACATGGAGATTTATACTGCCCTGTAAACAGCATTAATTTCAGTGGCCTATACTGAAACCCTTTCTCAGACCATGTACATGGCTAGCTCGTGACCACAACAGTGTCTGAAAGGCAGAACATTACCAAGGTACTTGAGTGAATAGCCAAAACACATCTAATTAAACCCACAAACCCTCTGTGAGAAGGATACATGTCTGAGGATACAATCACTCCATGCAGTGGGGTATTCCTCTCCTTGCATAAGCAGCTGGGACTGCTGCCTGAGAAGGTGACAGGAGAGCTCTGATGGGGCACTTTCTGCTGAGTGCTTCACTCTGCCTATTGGATCTTCCTGTGACAGGTTTGGCCAAGGGTGGGTGTTTGTATTTTCCAGTGGAAACAGCTGTGTCATGGTGGAGAGAGGGCCAGGCAAGCACATGTTGCATGCACTTAAGTTATCACAGCAAGATGGGGCCTCATGAGCACTCAGGGTGTTGTCAGCTGTCACCTAGGAGTGAGAAATACTCCACTCATCTGGAACCAGGAGATCCTGGCAGAAGGACAAGATCATGCTGCCCGGGCTGCTGGCATGTATGGCTCCAGGATCTGTAACCCATAGCTGACTGGGACAATCTACTCTGCCAACTCTCCTTTTGGGGCAGAGACCCAAAGCCAGTGAGTGCTGAGTGCCCTGGTGCAGCTGGAAGCCTTGCTTGCTGCCAGGCTGCCCCAGCAGCCACCCCTGTGCCCCGGGCCAGACCCAGACCCATCCTGCCTGGGCACGCAGCTGCGGGAACGTCTGGGTTATTTTAAGCAGGTTATGTCAGTCCTGCCCTCCCTCTCTCTCCCCATTCTCCCTGAAGCACTGATCACTGTGGCAGGATGGATTTGCAGGACTAAAAGGGCCAATGGTTTAATTGATATGATATGGCAGCTCATATGTAATCTCATTATTCTGTTTAGCAGGACACATTATTCTCTATTTATCACACTTCTGTCATCACAGGTCTGTTGTTCCCATGCTTTGAGGACAACAGAACACACCTTTCTGTCAGAGAAGTCTCAGTGGGGGCAGGAGCACAGGAGGGGCTTCTGCAGTGCCAGACAAAGCTCCTGGGTGTGGGTTGTAGGCACATCTGCCTCTAATCTTCATACAGCAGGGCTGGGAAATGCAAAAGGACTGGTAGGGGAAGAGCCAGAGTGTCTTTTGTGAGCGACAAATTTGCTGGAAAATGAAACCTTTGCGAGTGTACATATGGGGGGTGTTATTTATTAGTGGGAAAACAATTTGCATCAGACAAACACAGCTTGCCCCCTAAACTTCCTGTGAGAAGGGCAAGCTCTACCACCAAATATGTTCTTGTGTTTTCTGTGCTAAACTTTTATTTTTTTTCCTCCTTTAAATCAACCCACAACCGAAATGAGAAAGAAAGGAAATAAATATTCTGAACATGCAAAATAACCAAAAGAGTTTCAGGTAAAAAAATACTCGGTTGATTGAAATGTTCTGACACAAACATTGAATTGTTCCTACACATCCTCTCCCCCTTGATGTTCTCATTGACCCTTAAAACAAAATAAAATTACTGGGCCAGTTCTAGGTGTGTTTGTGCTCCTGCTGCTTTAATACCAGCCCACAGTGCTGCTGCTGCTGCTGACTGCTAAATCCTCTGACAGTTTAGCGTGGCAAACGAAAACATGGCTTGTTAGAGGGATGTGCCTCCACGAAGGGACACGGTCCGTGGATGTGTGTGCGGCCGGCGGGAGGCGAGGGGGTGTGGGAGGGAAGGGCCAGGCAGCAAACAAAGTGTCACAGGCAGAGCAGCCACTCGCATGCACTTCTTATGCTCAGAACTGCAAATGCCTTGCAGAGGATGGGAAGCATAATTAGCACAGTATGCCTTAGGAGAGATGCTAAAGCAGCCTGTCTAGCAGACAGATACTACGGTACTGAACAATGGAGATATTAAACTGATGACCCAGAATCTAGCCAGCTAGAATCTTAATCCCCCTTAAATAGATTCACAGACATCCTTTCATTGCAAACATCTGATCTGAGCAGACACTGTATACTGTTGTGTTGTATTTATAGAGCACCATGACAAAAGTTTGAGATGTTTGTGCTTAAATAATGCTACTTTCCCATGTTCATTTGTCAGCACAGTGCTGCCTTTGCACAACGTGCTTTTGGGATGGAAAGGAAAAGAACATCAGCTCTGGATTCACAGGCAGATAACAAAAAAAGAGGCTCTACGCAAGCAAAGGCTGCCCATGTAACACAGAACAGGAAAGAAGGGAATCCAAGCTTGGAGCCAGGGCAGACTTGACTGGGAAGAGACTTTTCATCCAAATAACCCCCAGGCTGGAGCTTGGCAAATGTTTGTGGTTAAGTGCATTATTTGACCAAAACAAAATCCCTCAAACCAGCAAATGGAACATAGTATCTGTGAATTCAGTTTGTGTTCATGAGTTTGGATCAAAATAAGGAAGAGGCTGACCTGCAAACTTTCTTGCTTTGGCACTTCTGGAAGGAATTGCTTTGATTTTGAAGCTGGATTCAAAGGTGGATTTGCAAAACTGACAAGTCAAGGGTGTCTGTCCTCTGGCTTCCTGGGTGTCAGCAGATCCAGGAAGGGTAGAGGGAGACATGGTTCAAACACATTTTCTGCCAGGAGGAAGACAGGGGCTGAACTTAGGCTTCCCAAACCCAATTTTTCAGGAAGATGCCCTAGCAACTGAGCCATAGAGAAGTCTAACAAAAAGGCCTTTTCAGCATCTCCCTGTAAAAACATCTGACTTATGTATGTGGGTAAGCACAAATTGAAGTGAAGGCTAGTGTTCAGCTGTTCTCACTACTTGAGCCATTGGGCTACCAAATCACTCAAGCTTTTCTTTTTTTCCTAATTTGTATTTAAGAGTTTTGCAGAGAATATCTATTTTCTAAATGAGGAACGCTAATTTAGAACTCCTGTGCCTGTGTCCAGAGAGCTTGGATGGGATACTGAAAGTTTGTGTCCAAGATTACAGACCAAGAATTCAGTTAAAATAATCTTTCTGCCTAGTTCTACCCTACTGCTCCACTCACGTATGCACGTATGCACTCACTCACTCACTCACTCACTCACTCACTCACTCACTCACTCACTCACTCACTCACTCACTCACTCATTCACTCACCCACTTACTTTGTCATGTCCCCTGAAAAGGCAGTGTGTTTTTTCCAGTTTCATTCATTGTAGAAAATACTCAAGGATTTCCTAAATTAATTCTATAATTTGAACCCAACAGTTTTTATGTCTTCAATTCAGTGGCTATTAAAAAGTATATAACTTGGTATTATTTCAGCAACCTGAATTATACTGCCTGTCTGACACTGAAATGCTGTTTTGATGGAGCAAGACTGTTTGCCCACTGTCCCCTTGAGCCTATGGTAAAGATTGCTCACAGCAAATGAAATGGAACAAGGAATAAATGCAATGAAGTTAGTCAGCAATTTTCTTTGCAGGCAAGTGATGCTCAACACAGGTAAACACACTTGAGTTTAATTTTCACCTTAGCACTCCTTCATATGTGGTTCCTTATCTATAATAATGTTTTGAAAAATTTTCAAGATTACCTCTTCTCTCTTCTGTGTGAGCACAAGTCAGAATATAAAACTAGAGAGAGCTTTTTGGTCAACGGACTTCATTCTGCTGATAGGATGACCACTATATTCCCATTCATGGAGTTTGAAAGCTGTTAAGATTCTTTATTCTAATTATTGCTACCAGAAGACAGATGCAGAACCTCACTCTTATGATGAATAGAAATATTCTGATTTTCCTCCTCATTTTATTCATAGATAATTTATACACGTTTGTTCTTGTGCCAGTATTGTTCAGATCCCAGATCTTTTCTGTTTATTGGCTTATGGAAAGCAATCATATCACTCTCAGGCTTAATTTAGCAAAGCAAACAAGTAAAGTTCTTCTAGTTCTCTTTCTGTAAGATGGGACTTTTATTTCTCTGCTCATCCTAGTAATCCTTGTCAGCATAAGTTTCGGATAGAATCTGTGGTCTTGAATCAAGCCTGACTTCCAGAATATTGAAGTTATTTCAGGTAAGGTGGTATCAGCATCTCAGAGTCCAGCATTCAGATTTTCCAAACGCTATTGGAAATATCTTAATTGGAAACATATAAAATAAAATTTAATATTTTTACTTCTTCATTATGCAGGCTTCTTCAGTTATCATTCTCAAGTGGTGAACTTCTATATCAGGATGAAAATTCATGTTATTAATCTACAGTACTTTGAACAAATGAAATTCAGCCCCTTTTGCTATTATTATTCTGAAAGGCATCTACAACTCCCTGGGTGATATCTGGATCCTGCATTAATCTTGCTGTGCCCTTAGTTTTGGGTCACCTGAAAATTTTATCAGTACATGCTGTGTTTTGTACTAATTCATTTTGAACCACTATCATCCATAAATATATTAAATCAGATCAGTTCACTCCCATAGAATTGTAAAGTGGGAAATGAACTACTTACATCTGTTTTTCTACTCTTTTCACAATCATGTCTAACACTTTCCTAACACTTTCTTTTAAGGAGTCATTAGTCCAGTTAAGTTCAGACTTCTTTCCAAGTGTTTGGTTTACTCCGCTGAGGCTGGAAATTATTAAGGGTTTTGAAGTCCTGGCTTAAGGACTCAACAAACTTTTATGTTTAAACCACTGGGCTGTCCAGGCCACTTGGCTTTGCTAGCTCTTCCCTACACATTTCTCAGAGTTTACTCTGGGAAAAAAACCACTTCAATGTGTTTTAATTTCTCTTTCATTTAATGAGTATGCCAGGACTAGTTCACTAACTCCACAATTACTTTCTAAGAGTGGCCCATCTGTAATATCTTCACTGGTTATCAAAACTACATATAAAATGTCATCATTTTCTCCTGATTACATTTCTAGTGATGAAAGTTTTTGGTTGTCATTCTCAGAATAGCTGGGCATTGAATGATTAGCTCTGCAGTCTGTAGCTGGAAAGATAACATTTCTATAATGAAGCTGTGCATGGTTAATAATCTCACTTTAATAGTGCAGAGATGTCTATTCATATTCCAGCCCAGAGCTCAGAGTTCTGATGTGGATGTGGAAGACTAACATGCAAAGCCTTTACTGCTGCTTTTTCTCCAAATGACTTTACCAAAGCAAGTTCATTTTACCCTTTATTTCTTGTGTTTCTCTGGTTTATGACACCATCGACACTCCTTACTTGCTAGCTTCCTATGCACATTTTTACCTCTGTGTTTTCTGGACAATGCAGTCTTGCATTCAAGTCACAATTGCTGGGTTTTGGTATTCATTTATCTCAGGAAAGATAAAGGTCTCGCAATGCCTGGGAGAAATATGAGCAGCAATAAAGCTAAAGCAACCTATATAGGAAATCCTGAATTATATTCTGTTGTTTACAAACTTACAATACAAAAATCTTCAGAAAAGCCTGTTGTGACTTCAATAATATTAGTGAAAATCTCAGGTCCCTAAAAAGGGAGGCTGCCTTTGCTATGTGTTTTCCCTTGGCATTCTCTGCATTTGGTTCCTAGACAAAAGAAAGCACAATGCTGAATGGAAAAAGATCTGGCAATCCCAGGATACAAAGATTCGAGACTGAAAGTGGCTATTGATGCACTGATTAGTAGGAGCACTTAAGCTCAGAATTCCAATTGGTTTTGAATAAAATACTGGCCTCACTAACGTTAGACAGGTGTTTTGTTATCTTACAAAACCAGAGACCTCATGGGAATAAAATAATAAGAATAAATACGTCTGGCTTAGCTATGTGTTTCCTAAATTGAGTATAAATAGAAGAATAAGAAAAAGTACTTCTAGCTCTGCTACATGCTTCCTAAATGAAGCGTGCAATAGCCTAAATATCTTTTAGAGGCTATGAATCCTGATTTAGAAGTATTTATTGTGATGCTTCAGGCCTCAATTAGGAGTACAGGAGGTAAAGGAAGAAAGGAAAATATAGGCTGAGGATCAAGAATTTGCTGACGTCCTATTTTTGTAAGCCAAGAGCAAGCAGCGGCTTTGGATGCACTCTGTGTGTGACCCAGGCAGAATAGTTTCAGGAGGTCTAATCTTTCAAAGGGCAGTTTGGGGGGAAATTGTGTAGGTCGAGCTTTCTTTGAAGTACTTCCAGTTAGCACTCTGGGCAGCTTAGCCATTTTGCAAAAGCCACATTATAGCCCCATGGTCTCATCTGCAAAGAAGACATGCTTCTGCATTTCACTTCTAGGCTCTTAGAAGATTTTATTTCTTTTTTTTCTTTTCTTTTTTTTTTTTTTTTTTTTTTTTTTTTTTTTTTTTTTTTTAAGAAAGGAAAGAAAAATCCCAAGAGAAGAATATAGTCTTGCTTTTCTGGATGATACTTTTTGCTCACATCAGTGAGCTGGTAAAGGTCAAATGACATTTGCTGTTTTCATGACTTACTAGACACTTAGAAGCTTGCCTATAAATAATGGGTTCAGTCCTGTGTTTCAAATGCAGACTGAGTACTGAGTGAAATTTGCCTGCAAAAGCCCTGTGGGATTTGACCAGCTAGGAACAGCTGCAATAATGAAGAGAGAACTCGTTAAATGTTTAACCAAATTAGCCAACTGCACAATGTGGTGCTTTCCAGCTCCATCAGAGTGTCTCTGGGAGAAAGCAGGGATACAGAAATTGCAGATGTTTGTCTGGGTGACTGAGATAACCTTTCAACATCTGGAAAAGAGAAAGCCAGCTGACTAGGGAGCCTGATGGTGTCAGGGGTTGTCACTAGTTGCAGGGACATGTTTCTCAGTTTTTAAACACTGCAGTAAAAACAGCTTGCTCTTCAAAGAGCAGTGAGCATGCTGGTGTTGGGTTGCAAATCCCCTGCCACCCCTGCTCCAGCATATGTTATCTCACTGGGATTACCAAGAAACTTGAAAGATGTGCTTCTGTCATCCTAAAACTGACAAGTGGGTTGAAGGAAAACATTTGCTTGGAGAGTGTGGGCTTAATGAGGTCTGATGTTATCTTTGAGACCAAATGCCCAGCGAGCATTTCTAAATGAGCATATGGGCTGCTTCAGTGCCTGCCGCCTTTCCCTGGTGGTGAGCAGGTCCAGGCAAACCAGGGAGGGTGCAAAGAGCAGAGCTACAGGGCTCTGTGGGCCCTGTGGGAGGGCTATTGAGCAGAGTCCATGGGGCAAAAGCAGTTTGGGGGGCTCCTTCAGGTTCACCCATGCACCCATGCCCTACTCTACAAAACTGCCCCTCCCTGGCTGATTATGGGCTGAGATGCCTTTTGCTCACTGAATGTATAGCCCTAACAGTTCAACAGGAGTGAGCTCCTCATCATCTCTCTGTTTCTACTCCATTCCACCTCACCGTGCCCAACCAACCCCATGTGTTACCTGGGGGATGTGGTGATGTGCCCCTGAGCAGCTGAGCTGACAAGGGAAGGCGTCTTGCCCTGACAGTCTTGTTCTGGGAGTAGGATAAGGAGTGAGAGAAACATGTCACTGTCAATTAGCTAATGTTTGTACAAGGGATAGTTGAATCCCATGGAGTTTTGTTAACCTTGTGGCCTCTTTGTAAAACCTGCCTGAGTTCATGAACCTATTCCTATTTGTAATTTAAAGCCATACATTCTCCTTTGAGGTGGGGTTAATAAAAATATGCTCTTAGTTAAGAAGAGCATGATGCTATGCATAGGGGTAGAACGTTAGCTCTCAATTTAGGCAGGTAGATGCTCCTGGCAGTACAAGGGCTGTACATGCACTTTCATTTGTTTTCCCCTTCCTTCTTTGCTTCCAGTTAACAGCTATTTGGAAATTATTTTCCTGCTAACTGTATTTTCTCACTTGATTTCTTTGCAGTAGTTTGTTTTTCTGGCAGTCTCCTGAAGGTGGTAAGGCCCTCATGACTTACCAAATCTAACCATGAGAGCATATTCATGTTGGTTTTTAAAACAGGCCAAATGGATTCCCTGCTCTTTTGAAAGCAGCTTCTATCAGCACAAAATATCAAACGTCACCAGTATCTCCTGCCTCCAGCTGAAAAGAGGGTTGTGAGGATTCCCTTTGTCTGGACAGTGTGACCATGGGTCACTGTCTCTCCATTACTGCTGCTGGTGCACAGTGCCTGCATCCTGTGAGTACTCTGGACCACAGCCGCCTGGCCTACTCAAGACTTGATTCCTCTATTGTGTTAGATTATGAAAAGTACCCCAAAATGGACCTAAATTAACTACTTTAAAGGCAAGACTGATTTTGGTCCTAGTCCAAGTCATTTCCCTCACATTAAGAATGTCAAGACAGTATTTCAGTGTGTATCGGTTAAAATCATATCATCTAAACCTCTCACTGCAAATTCAGTCCTCACAGGCAGGCTAACAGCTCTGGGATTGGCATCAATCCAGAATTAAAATTTGGTTTCCAGAATACAGTACATTTTTTTTAATGTAACATATTCGAGTGGTTTTTTTGGGGTGGGGAGGAGGGGTTGGTATTTATGATGCCTTATAGCTTCAGGAATTCAACTTATGTAACATGCTCATGTTTCATTGGGAAGCATTCTCAAGTTTTGAATATGATTAAAGGTATTATTTGAAATTATAATGTTTAAATGTTTTAGAATAAATATGTTTTATAAATCTGGATCCATGCTATAAGTCATGTTAGAGCAATGAACAGAGTAATTCAGATTTGACCCTTCCCATTTTCTAATGCAGGAAGAGTATAGAAAGAGTAATATTTAAAATCAAGGTATAAAAAACATAATTCTAAAAATAACCTATTCAGCACTTTGGTTTTTTAGAAGACTTACTCCTCACTCATTTAATCTTATCAGACAAGGTAAATTTATATGCACAAACACAATCTGGTAAAGTTTTTTAATTTATTAACGTGCTAGCTGGTTTGTGTGCCAATGCTGACTTGACACAAAAAAAAAAAAGAAAAGAAAAAGAAAAAGAAAAAGAAAAAGAATTTTGAGAAGATGCATTTATCACATGAAAAACCACTTTGTTTTTACTGGTTTATCTCACTGGATTTGGAAGCCTGGTGACATTTTATTTAGTCTCCAGGTCACAGAGCATTTCTCTAACATCACCAGCCTGCAAAAAGAGATGTGCTTTACACTTTCCAATCTCTACAGCATAACTCCTTCCCCTTTTTCCATTCAGATTTCCCATTACATTCATATGGCTCGATTTTTTTTTTTTTTTTACAGAAGGCTTCCTTCTATAGCAAAATGATGGCACGTATTGGTGTCCAAAGTAGTTTCTTCTTCCAAGTCTGTTCACAGTGGCTGTGCCATCAATGTAACCATGAGCAGGACTGGACTGGGTTTATTGGGCTTTTTCATCAGGGTCAGTGTCTGGCTTTTTTGGTACCCATGACATGTGACAGGGATGTCAGCAAAACAAAGTCAGTGGGCAAGCTTCTCTTGAACAGAGTATGGCACACAAACCTTGCCACCACCGCTCGGCATTATTTTTGGCAGGGGGCAGGTATCGAGTGCTTTAAATGGGTCTCAGGGCAGCTTAGAACAGCTCTGCAGAAGGAAATGCTTCTTTGGAGGGTTTGAAAAATGATGGTGAAGGTTGCCTTTTTATGGCAAACTCTAGCAGGCTTTTCATTGATTTGCTGAATGATCTGTGTGGATTCTGATCTGTCCTCTCATGCCTTCAGGTGACTGAATCACAGAGCTGCCCTTATTGTGCATGTTCTGGGGTAAAAGAAACATTGCAATCTCATCTTCTTTCCTGGGGGTTTCCTACAACGAGCACCACTGAAGGTAAAGCGCTTGCCAGCAGGGACTACCACACAGGAATAAAACCTGAGGAGCC
Organism: Dasyornis broadbenti; assembly: GCA_013397935.1. Taxonomy (NCBI): domain Eukaryota; kingdom Metazoa; phylum Chordata; class Aves; order Passeriformes; family Dasyornithidae; genus Dasyornis; species Dasyornis broadbenti. Next base: position 732,015 of record VZRN01003447.1, on the reverse strand, counting down.
CCTTGCTGCAAAGAGAGCTGCAGCTGTTGTGTGGGAGCATCCCCAGGAGCATCAGGTACTCCTGTGAGGAGGTGAGGCAGACAAAAGTGTGACCTGCATGGGCTGTGAATCCAGAGCCACTGGTCATGCACATGGTGTGTTTGCTTATGGAGCAGCCTCTTTCCCTCCTCCTCCCAGATTTCTTTCATAAACAACAGTACAGGCCTTATACTTACTCAACCCCCACTGCGCTCTGCAGTCTGGAGACCCATGCATGAGAGTCCCTTCACTAGGTGCATGCAGACTTCATGCACGGAAATGTGATACACTGGGGCTTTTAGCGAGTTATCCTGCTGGAGTCAGCAAGTCAGAAAGTCCAATTACAGCTGCTTTTATCATTGTGGCACTGACACTCCCCACAAAATTATTAGTAGCTACTTCAAGATTTGTAAAAGCCCTTAAAAATAAAAGCTGAGGCCTAAATGTCTCAGCTGTAGTGCTTCAGTTTGCAATTCTACTTGGTGAATGTATAACAGAAGAAAGATAAATTCCAGAAGTATAATACAACTAGTGGTAATAAGTAATAGAACTGTACACTGTTCTTGCTCCTATAATTCCTCAGCTGTTGGCTTGCAACGCAGAGAGAAATGGAAGATAATTAACAAAGTATAATGTGGAGTGGTCTAATCAGTAAGTTGGACGTCTCAGCCTAAGCTGAGTGCTAAATACTGTTGAAGTCTGTACTTTCATTGGTTTCATGACCAGCTTTTACAGGCATGAGCATAAACTAGATTGTAACAGGATATAATGCTTAATGGACTGAAAAAGCTTTACAGAGGGAAAAAGCATCATTTTACCTGTCCTTCTTGAGTCATTCCTTGTGGCAACATACCAATAACAATTGTGTTTTTAATCTTCTCCTATAATTAATTGGATTTAAAATTATGTACAGACATCCTGATTACCAGGGACACACAGAAAGCCAGCTCCATCCTGCACAGAACCTGTTTATCCCTGAATGCATATTCTTGGCTTCTGACACTGCTAATAGTACATTGAAGGGAAATTTTGCCCTGATGCCTCACCTATGTCTCTGCATAAAACTCTATCTTGAAGCCCCTCTAAAATCTAGGTATTTTTGATAAACAAAATATAATAAAGCTATAAATTCTCCAAAGGGAGCCATGTAAGTATTTGATGCAGTTTTATGTTCTTGAAGACTCCAACATAAAGACAAAGTGCAGCAAATTACCAAATGGCAACATCAAGAGAGCTATGGTAATTGCAGAGAGATGTACCAGTTAAATTGCTCTGATGTGCATTTGGAGTAGGCAAAGAACTTAAAGGGCAGTGTACAGAAATTTTTGGAACTACCACAACTCCGTTGTGAGTCTGTGTATGAAGTAAAAACCCTTTTACATACCAGTGCTGGGGGACACACATTGGTATTGAAGCACATACTGTGTAAGGCATGATATTCTCAACTGGGACAGGAGAAGAAAGACTCCACGGTCTTTGACAAACACCAAAGTGCCTGGATTTTTTCTTACACCTGACAATGACTGTTAAATCTTAATTAAAGGTAGCATGAGCAGGTCTATCTAAAGGCTGTGCCTGTGCAGCAGACAGGAGCGTGTCCTGCTTTTTGTTTCAATTCATTCCCTCTTGTCTGGTTTCTTTGGGAAGGGCTGTTCTCCACACAGGAACAGATCTACAGGTCTGACCACGAACTGCTTGTATTTGAGTCTTTCATGTAAAAAGGCTAAAGGGAAACTGGGCCTTCATCTCAGTACTGCACATTAAACGTCTCAATGAAATTATGGACGTGATTTCAAGAATCATGAAGATGAATTCAGCAGTATTCCATTTACTGAGAATACAGCTGCAACATCAAAAGTGCATGAGAAGGACTCTGGCACTGTACCAATATCCATCCACCATGATCCAGTTGAGTCAGTTTGCTCTTCACATTCATTCACTGTTGAACTTTCTGCTGAATTTATTGACAAAGGGTGGAAATTACTGCAGCAGTTTTAAAAAAAGGTTATCTGTTTCTTGACAGCAGGACAGGATCCTATGACCTCACAGATCACTGAGAAGCCTCCAAATGTTAGTGATTTTTGCTCATGCTCCCTATGCATTGAATTAAAGCCAGTTGTCTAAAAGAAAAGTAGCAAAACAGAGTCCACACTGAATGTTTGACTGAAAGCTGTAATGGGCTGCCTTTGCATCTGGAGTGTCCCTGGAGCTGCTCTCACCAGTCATTTGGGTTTTCTTGGTGTTAGGTGATGTGGCCAACTCGGAAGCTGCTGGGTCAACATTAACTGTAAGTTACACAGCAACAAAGACAATTGCCAAGGACTCAAAAACAATTAACTACAGTCAGGCAAAAGGATTTAAGGTTTTTTTTTTTTACAAAGCAAACAGTCAAGTGGTGAGCTGGCTCACCTCCTGCTGAGAAAGTTCTCTGACTTGAGTGAAAGGCCATTCATAGCATTTCAGTCAGACTGAAAAACAGCTGTACCTGCTGAACAAAATAGGAAAAACACAACAATGTGTTGCAGGATGGACTTCCTCCTTATTGGGAGCTAATTACTCCTTCAAAGGAGGAAAGGCTTAGCTTAAGGTTTTTGCAAAGAACTGGAAAAGCAGGGATGAGATCAGGACTGAACTGGCAGTATACAGAGGGCAGGCTGGCTTAGAAGATTATGTGGACACACCTTTTGCATGGAAAACATGCGCCATATGTAGAATGGGCACTGTTTTAGCCCTTCAGATCTGATGAAGAAAATGGGATTTCCTATCTCCAGTGGCTGCTGGTACAACAGAATATTTTACTTGAATTGCATGACTTTAAGAGCAGATCCAAACTCATCTAGTCAAATGGAGCTTTTTAAAGGGAAAGTAGAACCTGCAATACTGGCATTTAGAATCTTTTAATTTGTTGCATTCTTTAAAGAATGCAGTGCTTTTATGCTTTCAAGAAATTTTTTGATGACATGTTCTTATTGGTCTGCTCACTTAACCCGGTACTCATTGTTGCAGAAATTCACTGATTCTGACATTTTCATCAAGAAAGGAACTCAGGGCATTCTCAGCCAGGGTAGTCAATTTAACCCAATATCCTGGGTTAGGATAGACCCAAAAGTCAGCTTTAGTTGTAATCAGCACAACCTCTACAAGCACATGGGGACTTTAAACCTGGAGTCTCACCATCTGGGATGAATGCCTCAGACTTGGGCATGTCATGGAAGGAGACTGCCTCTTACCAGAAATGAAAAACTTTGGTCTGACACACAGCAGGAGAAAAATGCAGACTTTTAAGATTTGTTGTGGAGAGGTAAAATTTTCTTGCCCAGATGTGCTGAGAGTGTGGTGTGACCCAGTCTCCTGTTGGAAGGCAGAGCTGATGCCAGCAGGACCTCAAATGACAGGTGATCTCCATCATTGTTTCAAAATCCTGGTGCTGTAATTGGAGTCCTGGAGTTACACACTTGCATGGGCCCTGAATGAAGAGCTGATCCACATTGCAAACAAGCAGGGAGGAGTAAAGAATTACATCTAAATGTTTTTGCAGAAACAAGGTCAAGAAAAGGAACAGCAAGATCATTAGTAGGAAACAAAACAGAGAAAAAAGGAAAGACTGGAGATGAAAAGAAATTGTGTAATCTGCCTTGCACTGTCAGATCAAGCTTTAGCACACCCTTCTCCTCCTATTCCTCTTCCCAGCCGTATCAATGGACCTTCTCCATGAACTGGACCCTTACGGAGGATGACTGGGAAATATGAGCCTGCTGCTTTGGTATTTCTGGTAGCTCTGCACACAGAGAGCATAAATGCCCTCCCTTCATGATGCTTTACTCTGTCAGAAGACCATCACCACTATTCCAGTTCACTCAAAGCACACTTCAGTCACAACAGAATATGCCCAATGTATCAAAGGAAGGCATAGAAGGAAAAAAAAAATAAAACTAAATACAACAATTCTCTAGGTTTATTTTCACCTTGTTTGTTCTATTCCCACTACTGAGTTTTTAAACTCTTTGGAAACCAGCTGTCCTTTGCCATGTATAATAGAGCACTACATGGTGATTATGGTTAATGAAGAAATGTAACATTTTAAGGGGCAATACATTATGCTATTACATTAAAAAGCACCATGAGAGATCTGACATGCTATTTTTTCACAGAGAAGATAAGGCAAATGATCAGAGAGTGAGGTGCTATGGTTATTTGAGAGTGAATTGTTCCTCACAGGCTGTACAATTACTGTTATTCAGACTCCTTATTTCCATTCAAGGTCTGTGAGTCAACCAGACACGGAGGTTTTCTGACCACAACATGTAGGCTTCATGCTCAAGGTCAGTTGCTGGCCTAGAATGTAACATGGCACTTAGGGACATGGTTTAGTGTTGGACTTGGCAGTCCTGGGTTAATGGTTGAACTCAATGATTTTAGAGGTTTTTCCCAACCTAAATGACTCTATGGTTCTATTTACCCATACCCACAGAGTTCTTGTGTTGAAATAAAACTTTCTGATTCTGTAAGAGAAGTTCAGAGGCATTCAGTGTACACATCTGCTTATTGTGGCAGGGAGAGGAGAGGGGAGGGCATTGCTTTTAAACCATCCTCACTTTCCTATGCTGACCCTATAAAAATGAATTGATGTTAAAATCCACATGTGGACATAGTACATGTCAGGTGGATGATGGCTGCTCACAATACATGTCCTTTGTGCTTGCTAATCCATGGGCCTTTTAAAACCATTTTACATGTGTCTGGATGAGATTTAACATTGTCAGCACTTCTAGAGAAAGTGCTGTAATCAATAAACAAGATGGGCAGGTGGCAGAAGTGAGTATGGTTGTGGAAATATTAATGCACATTTCTCATACGCATCAAGCACTTCATGTCTGAAGTAGAATGCCTCACAGCAGCTCACGAGAACTCTACCTATTTGTCATCCAGAAATATTCCCAGGAAATACTGAATCCAGGTTGGTTTTTTTGCCTGCTCCACACTGTGACAAACAGAATATGAAAGCCAAACTCCATCTCCTGCTGCAGATCACAGTAAGCAATACTGCAGATTCCATGGGCAACACAGGACTAACAAAACAGCCGACTCAGTTCAAATGCATTTCAGCTCAGCACCCTTGCTTTCTTCTCAGCTGAGAAAATGCCATTGGTATCAGTGCTGCTTTTTCATACCAATTGTGTGTGGTACCTACAACCACTTTTTGGAGCTTTTTCATCCCAATTTTCAAGACACAGGGAATAAGAACAACAAAACTCTGACAGCTTCTATTGCAAGGAGAGCTGTTTTGCTGTAACATGAACGTTACCAGCGAGCTACATAATAGACCTTGAAAGGTTCAGCTTACAAAGCATTTTAAGCCAATTTTTGCAAGCACGCTTATGTAAATCGCTGAAAAGGGATTTGAACTCATAATGCTGAGAGTTGTTTAACTTCAGTAGTGCTAGCAGGGAAGTGATATGGTTGGACAGAGACAGGGAGAAATGGATGAATGGGATAGTCCTTGGCTATGCTGGCCAAGTGGATGCATGACTGCAGCAGCTAATGTTCATATCCAAGTAGGATAATTTCTGTATTTGTAGGATGAAGCCAGAAACTGAGGAATTTATTACCTATGAATCTTTCAAGCCAGGCATTAAACACTCTGCTCTTGTTTGGATTGTATGAACACTGATCCTCCCTTAGCACCTGCCCTATAAGTAAAACCTTTATTCATCTGTCTTGAGCTGAAGTCTCTTCACTGTTGAATTGCATTGTGAATATTTAGCACTTGCACTCTGCACTGTGACTACATCATGCAAGGAGATGTGATTACAGAGTCTTTGAGATGAAAAATGTTATATCAATACACTGTCATGAAATATGGATTGAAAATACATTATCATTTTGGATATAAAAGTTCTGAGAGCAAGGATGGTAATTTTCTACACATTTCCACATTCCCTAAGACAGTGGGACCTTGACTCAGCCTTTGGCTCTCTAGGAACATCATATTGCAAACAACAGTAGCAAAATCTAATGGGAAAGTTTTTGTGTTATTAGCATTGCTCCAAGAGATAGAGTGTGACATTATGTTTCTGCATGAAACAATGGAGCCCTGGCTGCGTAAACTAACTTCCACAATCAGGGCACTACTTTACAGATAACTACAATCCACTTTCAACTCTCTATAAAATTTCCCATAAGACCTGTCATGAAGTCTCCTACATGTCAGCTGAGGTTTCAGTAGGATGCAAAAATCTGTGCTCTGCTATAAAATGGCTATTGTACATTAAGCCATTGGCATTTCCATATCTGTTGTACATCATCACCTCCATTGCACTTTATCAATTAGATTTCTGTAGTCAGGCTTGCTCCTGAATCTCTTTCCAGGATGATGTGATCCTCAGTGTTGAGCTACTTTGGCCTGTTTCTCTTTATTCATAGAACTCAATTACCTTCTGTGGAGTAATTTTGGATTTACACAGTCTGAGTGTGAGAGAAAAGCACTAGTCCTGCTCTTTTGAGGAAAGTGGTAAGGAGGGCAATTCTTTTTGTCCCATTTAAAAGACCTCATGAAAGTGATTTCTCACAACCACCCAATTTACTGGGTAGAGAAAGCATGAAGGAATGTGTGGGTGGATGGCTGGAGCTACCCCTCTTCTCTTCTGATAAAACATTGTCCCTGTGTAACTCACTAAACCTTTTAATCGTCTCTTAACAATTTTTTACCCAATCTTTTTCCAGGGATAATTTACTGTAGCTCTGCTTCTAGGATTAGACACCTGCTTTTCCCCCCAAGAAGTGTCTTGCCATGGAGTGAGGAACAGAAAGATTTAGACTGGCTCAGCTAAGCCTTGCTACACTTTCTGTTTCAGCATTGCTTTAGAGGCATGAAACAGAGGGGGGCAGGGGTTAAAATTAAGCTCTGTTATGGTAAAGAATTATATATAGTTATTACTGTACCTTGAAATGAGGAGAGAAAAGAGAGGGCAACAGGGGGAAGGCTGTTATTAAAGCCAATTGCCAGCTTAATCAAACAAGCTTCATTAAAAAACGAGGCGATGGCTCAAGCCAAGGAACCCGCCACGAATAAGCCAGCCAAGGCAAAGTGGTCAGTTTTTCTGCACGTGCAGGATGTATTGGCAGCCTCTTCTTGGCTTAGGCAGGATGACAGAATAGGAGAACATCAGCAACAGCTGTTCCGGCTGCTGCTTCAATATTGCCTGGCTGCCATCAATTTGCCATTAATTCCCTTCAGATGTACTGGGTTTGCCTCACTGCTTCTCAAAAGCTGCATGCTGCATGGCACAAGGCTATCACTCTCCCCATCAGATGTTTGATAATTGCACTGAGCTAGAGATTGGCAGTGACAGGCATTAAAGGGGGCATTACCAGCATTATTAATGTGTGTTCGCTTTTCTGCTTCCCCGGCCTGCTCAGCTTGCAGATCTGTTCAATTGCTGGCAGTGAAATGACCTGCTGCAAAACGATACAAGGAAGAGAAAGCACAGTTACAGCACTTCCTCAGTGTAAATCATCTTGCATAACACCAAGCTCTATTGCCATGCATTACATCCTCTGTATGTACATCATGGAAGGCAATATCCAGTACCTTGCATATGGAGACAAACATATTTTCTGTATGTTATTCTCCTCTTTCAGGTGCAGTACTTGGCAGTTGCACATGACAGCATTGTCTTGTGATATGGTGGTTTCCAGGATAGCAATGTGCTCAGTCTGGGGACACCTCTGCATCCATTCCTACTCTCACTCGCAGTCAGCAGTCTATTTAAATTCACTGAGGCAAGTTCATCCCAGGAGTGTTGCCTACCAGACCACAGAGGGACACCAGGTGTGGATGTGCCGTATTTTCCTCGCTGTTACACTGCAACACAGCTCAGTGAGCAGCTGGATTTCTTCACACCTTCACAGCACTGCAGAGCTTCCCAACTTAGAAAACTCCTCTCTGTGAGGGCATATCACACCTTTCAAGTAAAAGGATGATGTTTTGGTTTAATTTGTTTTATTAACCACGGAGCTTTACATTCATGTAATGAATGGGAGCTCATCCTGAAAAAGACTAAACTATATTTAGGAATAGCTGTGCAGGCAGTGTTGCTAATGCTGCTGCAGTGAGTACATTCTGGTTTTTAGTTCCTGTCTGTGGTGGATGAACAGCTTTTACATTCTCATAGTAACAACAGCTACTGGGAACAGGGTTTGTTTTGCAGTTGCCATGAATGAGCATGCATGCTGCCAACATCACTGATTCCTGGGAACAAAGTCTGCCTGGCTTTGTTTCCAAATATTAACCTCCTGCAGTAAGTGCTAACATACTTCACCTATTTTAACATAGATGAGACCTCTGCAGAGGGAACTGGGAAAGAGGGTCTGGAGAAGAGGAGAGTTTGCCAAAGGAAGGGTAACTATCTTTCTCCTGGAATTTTTCTTGTCTGTGAACAAAGGGACAGAAACACTCTCAAATGTGTAGTAAACCCAGCCTTCAACACCTCAAGGAAATGCCTCATCTTGGCAATTTTCCCTTTCTCTCCAATATTTATTTCCTAGTCTCATCATTTATTGTGTGAAATAGTGGTACCGAGACAGTCTTGCAAACAAACATGTCCTCTGCTGTAAAGAGTAACAAAGCTTTGCCCAGCTTCTCTGAAAGGATTTGAATGCTGAGAAGTCCAGTTTTAAGCCTAGGTAAATGCCATAATCACCATAGTGGCAGAGGAGTGGGGGAACAGACACCCCACCTCACACCTGCACTGAGCCCACACAGCTTATGGCAGGGGCATAAATACAAGGCAGCAGATGCTCACCTGAATGAAGGGATATGCATGTGCATCCAGGACAGGCCTCAGCCATGACCCAGTGCAGGATCTTGGTGAGATGATGCTCTGCACCTGTCCCTACTACTCATCTGCTTTGGTTTTCAGGGGACCAAAACCTAATGAGGGCCAACAAGGAGACTGCACTGAGTTTCAAGGGGATTCATCCACCCTGATCTGGATGAGAAGTATCTCAGGTAAGCCAGCAACCTGCTTGTTAACCTGGCTGAACGTTCTTGTTGGCTGAGAAAGCTGGAAAAGCTGTTGCCAGTGAGGCACAGGACTGAAATAAATGGTAAAAGACAAGCTGAAGACTGCTGTGAAGAAATTTCAGCTCCCCCCAAGTCTGGGGGACCTTGGTGCAATGCTAAGCTAGTCCCTTCAACCAGACTTCTCACACATGGTTGTCAAGTGGCATAGTGACTAATAATTTCCTTTTTCATTTAGGTTTAACATCTGCTCAATGGTTTTTAAAACAATTTTAAAGTAAGATTTCAGGTTGGAATAAAAAATAGCCTTTTAAGGTAATAAAAATAACAACAAAATGATTTTCACATTCAAAAGCAACAGCACAGCAAATACTATGCAAAAAACATTGCTGTTTCAAATACACATTTTTCACAGAGAAAGATGGAGTAGGCTTCCTCCTTCATGCCCCCAAACCCCTATTCTGACAGGGTTAGTGATTGTTTACTTTCTGTTTTCTGATTTCTGCCCAAAACCCCTTCAGTCTGACTGGCAGAAGTGCTGAATACTTAAAGCTGCAATTGAAGTACATGGAAAAGTTGCTTTCACCTCCACCTCTTTTTGTATTGTATTCCTTATATGTAGAAAGGTGCTGAATTGCTTTTCATTTATAAGAGTTATTGTGAGAGGCTGTTTCTAAACACCTGTGGAACAACTCACTGCTGACTGTAAATTGAAGTGAAGGCTCATGAAGGTATGAGTGATTCTTCCTGCAGTGGTGGGAGGTAAATAAGGTGTGGACTGCACACGACCAACAGGGTGGCAGGAATGCGCTGCACAGCTTCTCCATAAGCAAACACCATCCATTGTGTCCAGGGGCTGGGGCAGGGTGAGCATAACACAGATTGTGTGGCACTGGGGAGCTGTGAACCACCACAGAATCTAGCCTCTGGATGGGATGAACTGAAGGTGTGTGGATAATTACAGTCTGGTCATTTCCTAATACAAGCACATGAATTTGGAGCCTTGAAAACGTATTTTAATATAAGAGGTTTGTGTGCACTAAACTAGGTGCAGAATCAGTGAAAATCCATGCCTTTAACCAGCTTTGTTAGCTGCTTGTCTCTTCTAAAGAAGAATCTCCTCGTTGGGCCATTTCCCAATATGGAAGCATTTCACATTTTCCCCTTTTTGACCAACTAAAACAAAAAGCTAGGACAAGTCAACTTACAAAGGTCATTCTTACAAAGCTCACAGTTTTTAGGCAGCAGTCATTTGGATACATTTCAGATAAGCAGCCAGCCTTGTGCATGCTTATCCAAACCCAAACCTCTTACAGTGTTCTCTCCCTACTATTAATCTTATATCCTATTAGTAGGATTTCTTGTGACTTTTCTGGTTGCTGGTGCTGTATTTTGGCTGGATGTGGGTGACCTGCTCTGGATGACCTAGGGATCAAAAGGTTAATGGAGAATTCCAAACATGTAATAATCTCAAACTTTATCTCAAACTTTATCTCAAATGTTATCTCCCCTAACAGGGCTTAATTACATCATTGATAGTAGATCTAGATTTGTATTAAATGACTTAGATAATAAGAAAACTCTTTTCAAGACATGGAGGACCCTTTTGCCTCTGGAGCTAAGAATCTATTCAGTGGAAAAGAGCATTTTTATAGGGCCTATTTGAACTTGAGGTATACCAAAGGTTCCATCTTTTATTTAAAAGTGTGTGATACACAGACAGCATAAATCAGGCTATTTTGGTTGACTCCAGCTGGGGGGGAAAAAAGAAGGGTGAGAAACTATGGTCTGTCTGGGTGCATAATAATGTAAATACTTAACTGTTGTCCAGAACACGAGACAGGGTGGAAATGCACACATTCTTACAGCCCAGAAGGGAGATGGTGCAGTAACATTCTCCCCACTTTTCAGATGAGAAGCTGGGATGCAGGGCAAGCCCAGGAAACAGATGCCTCAGATGGTGTATGCTTACCTGTGATACATTCCCCACCCTTCCTTGTTGTACCATATTGCCAAGGCAAGAAAGTGGCTCAGTGGGACAGGCAGCTCCTCTCTGGAGTAGTTATGCCTGGTCTCCTTGAGGAGGGTGAAGAAGTTTTTCTTTCAGTGGGGAATCACAGCATGTCCCTTTGTGAGGGAACAACCTGCAATTCACGCATTCCAGGAACAGCTCCTATTTAGAAGTACTCGTGGGATGAGATGGTGAAAGACAGCCAATAGCACTCAAAGAAACAAAAATTCCCCTTCAAAATACACAGTGTGGGACTGTTTCCTGCTTAGTGCAATGACATGACCATTGCCACTCTGTGAATGCCGCAAAGCAGAAGTTACTTCAAGTGTCTGTGGAGTGAAGGAGCCCCTCTCCCTCTCAGGTAAGCCCTGCCTTCTGTCACTCCTGCTTCAGTGAGTGCAGCAGTGAGGGACTGGTGGTAACATATCCTAGGTTTGGTATGTTCATCTCGTCTCTTCCTCCCACTTCATGTTGCCTCAGGCGACACTTGCACGCTGAGATTTGTCTAGCACCCAAGTGAAGTCAGGTCAGCCTGCCACCGCAGAACCATTGATGCTGAAGGGAGAAGAGTGGGTGGTTAGGAGTGATATGGGATCAGCCCTGTACAGAACGTGTTTCCTTTTTCTGCTTTTCAAAATAGAGGTAGGGGGAGAAAGAGGGACATGCTTCAAGTGGTGCGTATTTTTTAAAAAACGAATTCTGTAATGGTCCAAAGTGAATGACTTTAGTGCAACACGGAGGGCTGAATGCTGAGCATGGTCAGAAAAGCACTGAGAGGACTGGGAGCCACTCTTTGCCCCCGTTGTGGCTGCCACCAGAGACAGTTCTGCTCCACACTTACAAGGAAGAAGGCAGGCAAAGTCATAAAGACTGTAATTTGTATTGCTACACATATTGCTTCCTTGAGGTGGTGGGTTATTTTGGGCTTTTTTTAATCAACTTTGAGACATCAAAAAAATTAACATTTCAAAAATGTGTGTTGGCATGCACAGTTGCATCCATAATTCATGAGGGCTTTTAAGGCATTCAGGAGGATCCAACAGTGCTGAAGTCATGGGACAAATCCCTAATCACTCTGACTTTATCCTCTTACACTTGGACCCAATCTGCTGCTCAGTGTTAAAGCACCCAAGACGTGGTAACAGAAGAGAGAGCCCAAGGTCACTGTGCCGTGCAGTCTGGTCTTTATCACTCTGACTGACTTTTGAGAGACATGAAACCTCCAAGGGTTGCAAATCAGCAAAACTTGAACAAGTAATGCCGGCTTCCAGAATTTCATTAATTTTTCAGTAAGTTGGCTGCTTCCATGGACAAAATTTTGCCCGGGTACCTCTGTGAGAGGAGCCCAGTGGATTGACCCCAGGTACAGGATTTGAGCCCTAGGTGTGCTGGAATGTACTGGCTTAGAAGTGCTGAGGGACTCTAATCTCCATCATGTGGCACAGTATGTACATCAGTTCCTCTGAGTTATTTTTGGAGGGGAAAAGCCCATATTTAAAAAACCCAAAACTGTACTAGATGAAAGCTAATTTAATCAAGTGCATTTATATAATTAACTTTCATATGAACAACAATTGTGAGATGAATTATAGAGATGGGGAGAAAACGAGTGCTGTGAGATGACATAACACCAGTGTTTAGAAATTTGTAGTCAAGGGGGAAATATGCCAGATGTTCTGTAGTACTTAAAGCTAATGGGATGCCACATTAATCACTCTTTAAGGCATCCTTCCATGCTTACATAGTGGAAATTGCAATTTTCCTTTTAAATTTCACGTTTCTGATTTCATTATATTGGGTCTCAACTCAAGGTCATTGCATCGGTATTGTACCTTTGAGTGTGTCAATAGCCCTTGACCAGACTGAAATTTTTATGCTCTGCCTGTCCAAGGGGGTTCCTTGGAAATTTATTGCTAAGTCCTGCCAGAGGTACAGCACACATTATGGCTCCTAAACTGGCAGAGTTCAAAGACCTGTCAGGTATAGGAATTAGCTGCTAAGAGCTGTGTGTTTAATTATACCCATTACATACTCCAATTACAGTTATAGCTGGTCCCAGGGAAACACTTAAGTGGTCCAACCAGGAGTTCACAATATCTCCATTAATTGCTCTTTGTACCAAAATAAATTATCAACTTGCCACACCCACCAAGACAAGAGAAACTGGGAATGACATCAGTAATCTAAATCCTACCCAGTCTGGAGTTTGCCCTATAATATAATGCCAAAAAAAGGAGCAGAAACTGAACCATAGCCAGGAGACAAGGTGTTTGGCTGACCAATTTGGAAGTGCCAAGGAATCAAACATCCTAAGTAAGAGCCAGTCCTGTTATCCCAAGCTGTTAATCAGGAGTTGTCCGTTCTCAAAGAAACACTCCCACATGTGCAATGCTTGGTCTTGAATGAACTATTCATCCACCTATTAATTTTCAGGACAGTTCCCTGAAAATTGCCAAAACTTTCAGGGAAAATGAAGGCTAAGATCCAAACACCAAAGGAGGCAAATACATCCAGAGAATGGAACCGTATGTGAAAAGCTATTAGGATTGGAAAGGGAGACATATGAGATCTGTCTGGATGAGAATAATCCAGGAAAGTCCTGAAAACTGCTGAAGAATTTATCTCTGCAGACCCAGCTGGAAAAAAAAAAAGGGCTGTAAATCTAATGCTTGCTAAGCTATATCTGTTGAAGTGATGCCATGGTGTGTGCAGCAATTGAATTTTAGCACATTAGTATTACAGTCTAAGTTCTCTTCCACATTGACCAATTATTTTTACAAGTTTTAGAAGCTTAGCAAATTTTCTGAAAGGGGAAGAAGCTGTCCTAAGGAGATTTTAAAGCTCAAAAGCATTTCCTAGGTCTTCCCATTACCACTTGAAGTGCCAGCTATGCATCCTGACAGCAATTAGATCAGACCCAGCAGAAAAAGCAATTGAAGAACTAAATTGAAATCTTCACATAGCTGTATCCAGAGCACAGCATGCATGAGGCAGAGTAGCCTGTACCAGCTACACACAGTCAAAAAAGAGAGACAACAGGATGCTCTTGCCAGCTATTTTATGTGAGGGGTTTTGAGAGCCCGATTGTTGTCATGAATGAGGGCACAGTATCGCCCGGAATGATTGCGCCAGTCACGACACTCACCCACTTGTATGGAAACATCATCTGGCAAGGACACCGGCAAGCATCCTCTGCCGCTTCCGCTGCTCGCCAGAAGTAGCTGTTTGTCAATCAGGGACGAGAAAAGGAATGAAGTGTGTGAAGGGAAGCGCAACAAAGTGGCACTAGGAGCCCAGGAGTGCAGGAAGATGTTAAAGCAAAGCAGGAACATCTGGGCAGAGATCTGGCTCCTGCTGAATTCAGCAACAAAGTGCTTAATTGGCTCTTACAGGGCCAGAATTTAAGCCCTGATGAAGGACTGTTTTTGTGAATGGGATGAAAAGGACATCTGTGTGGAAGAAGTGTCTGGACTGTCTGAAACTCTTGGATAGTTTCAGTCGAGGATCTTTCATCCTGCATATGTTTGTAGAAATAGACTGAACATGACCAAAGACTTTTGCATTGTTTGAAGTGCTCTGTCTTGGTATGGGGGTCTACAGAAAGAACAGCTACAGCCATTAAAACTCAGCAGGGTGGACATGTCTCTTAATGGCACACAAATGAAAACTGTGGGTTACTCCTGCAAGGGGTCTCCTTCTTCTTTCCCCAGACTCAGCTACTTGGGGAGATCCAAGAGCAACAATTAATGAAGGGGAAGACTCCTCACAAAGGGTGGTGACACAGACAAGAGGATGCTTCAGAGGCTCTTAAGTCAAACAGCAAGTGAGGGTTTGCCTGTACTAAACTGATAGAATAGCAATAGGCAGATGAAAGGCAGACTTTTAAAGCTGCTGTATAAGACACGTTGGACTCGAAGCATGCATTAGATCCAGTCTTCTGGCAAAACACCATTAGAACTACTGATGCTGCCGGACCATCACATGTGCTGGAGGCAGGAAACTTCCACGGGAGTGCATCCAGCAGTTACATTTCTTTCCCAAAGTAAAGGCTACGTGAGATGTAGAAACCCAGTGGGAGATGCTGCCTCTCAGGTGCAAGAGGAGCTACCAGTCAGAGGACAGGGGACACCTTGTTTCTGTGCAAAACAGTTCACCATGCCTGCTCCTGGGTCCTGGGGTACTTGGTTCTGCCTCACACCAGGCAAAAACCTGCCACATGTGTTCTCAGTGCATGACCAGCCCATGCCCTGCAGTTTTCTTTCTGGTGTTTTAACAGTGCATTCTTTTTCCTCCTAACCATCAATGGGTCTGACTTATTTTCCAAGTCACTTCTGTCTTCTGGTTAGGGCTTCCAAAATCTGTTTTCCCACCCATGGGCAGCAGGGTCATCTAGAGAACCTTCTGTGTGGCAGGGTGACACAATGCTGCAGCCAGGTAGCCTGGGGCTGTGACACTCAGGACAGCCTTCACCCACCACTTTCCTCCTTGGAGCTGAGCACAACCACTGGGGAATAACTTCTATTCCATGGGGCCTCCAAACATTATGAGATTGGGAGACGGAGAATTTTAAAGGAAGCAGCTGGGGTATCATGTAGGCAATTTCATCTTTAAGATGGCACAGCACTTGCTTACAGGAACAGGAAAAGGCTGTCTGTTTAAAGCTTTTAAAATAATATTGGAGTAAGTCCTAGAAAACAGTGTGGGGAACATCTATGTTTTGAAGTTGTGGGTTAATTAATTGCTTTGAGAATTTTGAAAACCTCCCTTATTATTTGTCACAATAAACTCCCCTTCTGCCTTGAAAACAGACTTTCTCCTTAGTTACATCAGTATAAATCAGAAATCAATCTATTAAAGGCAAAACATTAGACCAGCACAAAAGGTAAATCAGGCATTCAATAGCCTGCTGTTTCTTCTGGATAAGTCAATGATTACCCAGGTCTTGGACTAATTTTTGTTATCAGTTTCAGAAATTTACCTCCCATGTACTTCAGCTCCCATGTACTGAAAAAGAAGAGCAGAATTTGACTAGTTTGAGTCTATAAAAACTAAGTTTTCATTGCCCAGTTCAAAGGTCATTAAAGCTGGTCATTAATTATACTTACATGTAATATAGATGGCCATAGCTTAAGTGGTAATCCATCTCAGCGTCTCAACTTTCTAGATGGCAAATAAGTCAGGCTCAAGGAATTTTCATTACTTAGAGACAGACAAAAAGAAACTAGGAATAACTTCAAAAGATGAACTTCCACTAGTAATTTAAGTTAACAGTCAACTATCTGTGATCACTATAAAAATAACACCACATAACACAATGAATATGATATGCATTAAAACCACAAACTTTGATTGTATATGCAGACTTCTTTTGAATGAAGAGTTGAATTAAGTTTATAGAAATGACTATAAAATACCTAAATGTTCCCCTTTCTAAATTCTTACCATTTTATGTATTTTATTTCTGGACTCTTCAGACCTTATACTTCTGCAGTTAAAAGGGCAAAAACCTTAGGGGGGCCATTTAGAACTCCACTGACCACTGATTGTACACCATATTTGTGAAACCAGAGAGTGTATAAATCTACCTTTCAGTACCTGAGTCTTTTCAGATGCTGTAAAAACCTTACTGCATCTATAAAATTCATCTCAGAGGAAGTGGTGTAAAGCCTGATGTAATAAAATGCATCTATCTCAATATATGCATTCATTAGTGTGTGCAGAAACACCCCTCATCAGTCACTGGTGAGGACATGTTTACTGGCTGCCTTAAATATCAGCTTGGGCTGGTTAGCAATTTTTACAAGCAAGAGCACTGCGTATACGAGCGTGAAGTGAAATGACTGGTGGGTAGCTTTGCTGAACACCTAATTGACTGATCAACACCGATGAATGAAGAGCTGGGAAGAAACAGCGAGACAGTGCATTTGGAACAAGAAAATTTATGGGATGATTTAGGGTGAGCTGACTGTGCAAGAGCTCTGCAGCTTGAAAGGTGGATGGAATAGGAAGGTGCATGGCCAAGTTATTACCTTGCTGTAGGCTGTGGATGGCTAATTAGAGCTTTGACTTCTTTTCCAGCTTTAGGCCGTCTTTTGAGCTTTAGCAGTTTAACTCTATATTTCAAACTCAAGCTTGGTAAGTAAGAGCCGGCTGCAGACTTGTACACAGAACCAAATCTTTGAAAACCCGAGATGGGCTCTCCGTGCTTGTGGAATCCAGTGTCACACAGCAGCAGAAACACTACTGAAAAGGGTAGAGAAATGTGCCTGAGATATTCCACCCATGTCCTACAGTGCTGATGTGTCACATGTTTCTGTTATGGAAAATTCTCCTGGAAGGATTTCTTTCCCACCATTATGGCCATCTGGACATCAGGAGAGACCTCTGCACTGAAAAACAGGAGCCAAGCACTTTGCACTCACCCTTCTGCCCTTCATGTTCTGCAGTATTGGGTGTTTCAGCTACTTTGCAGCCACGACTGGACTGTTACAAGCCAAGGCCATGTGCCTGTGGCCTTAAACATCCAGGGTAGCTTATCCTACCTGTGAGTCAAAGATTACCACTGCCATTTCACAGGTGGATAGCAGACACAGACAGATTACACAAACATTAAGGACATACCAGAAAATGTTGTGGCACTACAGGAGCAGGGGCAGCCTGCTCCAGCATCTTAATCTCCATGCCAAGGGTGGAGTTAACAGCAGCTCTGGTTCAAGAAAAAAAGGGTTGAGCAGGATGGATACATCATCAGGCTTGGCTAAAGCCTTTATGATTCTAAAGAATTGAAAGGAAACAAGGATGATGAGATGACTGAATATGCTGAGGACTGAAGAGAAGGGAGCCTTTAGCTCATTTCCCCCTTGGACAAGCCTGTTTTACTCACATAACAGCAAAGCAGAGGCAAGGAAAGACTCTCATGCCGCACAGTACCACACCTTTTCATGGTAATAACAGGACCAGAGGAAAATATGGCAGCCTTGGAAAGATATTCCTGGCAAGACACTCCCAGAGAAAGAACATAGTTCAAGAGGAAAGATGGAAGTTACTTCTTCACTGTGGGAGTAATCGAAAATTTTCTCCGAGGTGATGTTGGGTATGTATGGATTGGCAATGGAGTGTATTTCTATACACGGGTTTTTTTCCTAATTTCATCATAACAAGAGGTTGTTCTTCTGTCTTAAGAATATATGGGGATAACAGCTTGGGACTGGATAACCTTAGGTGTTTTTGCCTGAAAATATTTGGATTTTTTGCTGAACAGAAACAAAGAGACCACACATGGAGTTTTCTGGGAAATTGCAATCTTCTAAGTACTGGCTGTGCTAGTCTAATTTGATGAGAGACAAGAGAAATCAGGTATTTCTTATCCCAAACACAGTCTGGGATGTGCTTAGGGCCTAAGGGACCAGCAATAAAAACCTTGGTAAATGAGATGAATTATGCATTCTGTGGGTTAATTTCTGCTCCATTGCATCACAGTCCTTTCCAATTAAAATCTCAGTGAAATTGGCCCCTTTTAAAGAAAAATTAGGATTCCATGACATTTGAGCCATAAGCAAGGTCACAGTAATAGTTACTCCTTTTTCAGCTTCTCTTCATCTACAGAGAAACGTTGAGGTGGCAGAAATCCACTGCAGCTGCTTGTGGCCATTGTTCCAAGGTTTTTGGCACTTTCCTGGATGCAGACTTGGCCCTTGGAGGCCCTTTGGGATAGTTTTCATGCTGTGCTCTGCTAGCTGATTGCTGTCTTGAGCCAACTCCGTGAACCTTACTCTAAAATAGGAATAGGCAACGCTTGAGAGAAGGAAAGAAAAGGGGCTGGACTGAGAAATCTCTGATAGCCTTCTTGTGATCTCTGACTTTCAGCTGCTCCCTGGTAAGTCTCAAAATAAAATATTTGGAGGTGGAGAAGAAAAATACAGCTAGTTTGCCTGGTAAAAAAAGTGTGGAGGACAGTACTGCTCCCGACTTCATGGAAGAGGATTACCCACAACATCCCCTTCCAGCTTTCTTCCAAGCAAGAAGAGCAGGACACAGTTTGTCCTTTCTCTCTCTCTTTCTTTCTTTCTTTCTTTCTTTCTTTCTTTCTTTCT
>VZRN01003447.1:691958-705672 GCA_013397935.1 Dasyornis broadbenti | reverse complement strand
AAAAGAAAAAAAGTGGTATTTAGACTTTAGACTTCATTTAAAAATCTCTTCTCCCAGTGACCCTAAAATGGCCATCCTCATTCAACGTGTTTTAGTATCTAGTTTTAGTCACACTGAATCTGCTTGGTTTCCTGTCCAAGAAGTTAAAATTCTTTTTCTCAGCTTTGGATTGCATTTGTAGGGGGTTTTTTTGCCTACACTAATTTTAAATATGCTTTATAAAATATTTGATGCCTCCAGTTCCTTCTGAGAATACAGATATTTTTATCCTTGATTTTGGAGAGAAAAAGAAAAGAGACCACTAGGGTTTAAAAACAGCATCCCCTTCCTTTGTTCATTACTTTAAAATTTTCCTATTTCTAGCATGTGGCTCTCCCCTCTAACAAGGTATTATTCTTAATATATTCAGCAGGAAGAAAAGAGAGTCTGAAATGACCAGAGCAGCTGCCTGAACCCTCTCACATCCTAAAACTCCTTAATGATTCAGGCTTGCTGTGGACAGAACAAAGACAGCCATGCTTGCAAACAGACATATTTTTCAACTGCATCTGTTTGCCTAGAAGAAAAAAAATGATGAATTATTCTCTGTAATCATACTCCCATATTATGGCTCCTGTCAGCTTATGTTATATGTAACAAACCAATCCCAGTCCCACAAATTTTAAAGGAGAACAAAACCCAGTGAAATATATATATATAAAACATTAGCTGAATTGAATCAAAATAACCATCCACCTAGCAAGGAGAAAACCACATTTGATCTAGGGAAAAGGACTGTACTCTACTTGATCTGGAGATTAAAAATATATCATATCTAATATGAAACCAAAGCAACAGTATCCATAGTACAGAGAGGAAAACCACAACTTTTAGAGTAAATCTGAAAGAATAAAGGAGTTACTAAAAAAAATCATGTGAATATGAGTACTTGCTAGCATTTCTACCCGTGTCAGTCTACTATTTTTCACAATTTTTAATGTTTCTCTGCTTGCATCTTACTCTGTACATTATATATCAGGCCTCCTTAAAACATCCTGTGGAAAATCTTGGCACAAAAGACAATCTTGACACAATGCCACCCTCAGCTCTCTGCCCACCACTTGTGCTGCATGTACCACCCCAGCAGCAGATGCATCCTCACCACCAGGGTTCCCTCCCTTGCTGGCTGTGTGGTGTATAATCCTGGTGTATAATCAGGATCTTACGTGCACAGTGATGAGTGCACTGAACAGGCACAACCCAGCTCAGCCACTGAGAGATGGGGAAGTGGATCTGGCTGAAAGATTTCCTGCTGAGGTTAGTCTTCAGGTGGATTTGCTCTGCAGGTGGCCACACAAACAGTCGTGCTGCATGCCCACAGGGAATGGATGTACAGCTGAGCTCCATGAGGCAGGGAAACCATTTTTAATTATCTCTTCAAAGCTCACACATTAGGTGGAAGCACATAACACACAGTCTTTGCAAAGGTCTCTAACATCAATTCACAGAATTTTAGGTGATATTGTCATAAACAAGTTTCAGACCAGAACAATAATGCATCCTCATGCTGTCTCCTGCACTAGTCTCCTCATGACTCTGAGCCAGTGCTTAGGCATAGGTCAGATCTTTTTGAAAGTCCATTCTGTTCCCTTCCCTGCTGCATGTGGTTTCTTTTATTCTTCTACCCTCTTCTATATTTACACTTAGTCATCCATACTTTTCCTTTTTTCCTATCAAAAATGGCTAGAGAGAAGTGTTTTCTATTATTGTCTCCATTTGATGCCTCCACAAGACTCAACAGGCATATCTGGTGATGCTGATGTGAATTTAGAAATAAAAATACTGTGAAGTATACTTTGAAAATACTCCAAAATATCCCCTAAATTGCAACCAATGTTTTATTCCAGTCAAAATTATTTTTCCTTCTACTTTTCTGTGCAACCATTGAACCAATCACTTCTTTAGCTTTGTCCATTCCCTCCCACCAACTGCTCACCCTCTCTATGTCTTGACATTAGACCACATTTCCTTGTTTCCTGCCACTCTCATTTCAAGAGTTTATCGTTAAAATAAAACTCTTTAAAGACAGCCAAGAGCCGAGATCACTGTTGGGCTTTTGGGACAACTGCTGTGGAGGCAGAGAAAATTAGACAGGTGAATACCTTGCCTGTTGTCACAGGATCCTTCTGCTATGGGACTGCTGAGGGTTGAGGGACAAACATTTGTCATGGACTGATCCAGACCACACTGGAAAAGGGTGAGGCTCCAGAACACTTGCAGTACATCGATGGCATCATTGTGTGGGGCAACAGAGCTGATGAAGTTTTTGAAAAAGGGAAGAAGATAATCCAAGTCCTTCTGAAGGCTCATTTTAACATAAAGCGAAGTAAGGTCAAGGGGCCTGCCCAGGAAATTCAGTTTTTAGGAGTAAATGGCGAGATGGATGTCGTCAGATTCCAATGGATGTGGTCAACAAAATAGCAGCTAAGTCCCCCACAACCAGTAAAAAGGAAACACGAGCTTTCATAGGTGCTTTGGGTTTTTGGAGGCAGTGTATTCCAAATTACAATCAAATTGTAAACCCTCTCCATCAAATGACCCAGAAGGAGAACAGTTTTAAGTGGTCCTGAACAACAAGAAGCTTCTGGATAAATTTAACAGGAGATTGCTCATGCAGTAGCTCTTGGGCCAGTCAGGACAGGACAAGATGTGAGAAATTTGCTCTACACTGTGGCCAGGGAGAATGCTCCTTCATGAAATCTCTGGCAAAAAGGACCTGGAGAGACTCGAGGATGACTGCTGTGGTTCTGGATTCGGGGTTACAGAGGATCTGATGCCAGCTACACCCCAACTGAGAAAGAGATTCTCACAGCTTATGAAAGGGTTTGAGCTGCCTCAGAAGTGACTGGCACCGAAGGACAGGTGCTTCTGGCACCCTGACTGCCAGTGCTGGGCTGGATGTTCAAAGGGAAATCCCTTCCACATATCATGCCACTGATGCCATGTGGAATAAGTGGGTCATGCGGACCACAGAGCAAGCTCAAACAGGAGAGCCCAGGGATCTTGGAATTCATCATGAGTGCAAAACGTTTGGACTGTCATCGTCATCAGAGGAAGGAAAGGTGACATGTGCTGAGGAGGTTCCACCATATAATCAGCTACCAGAAAAGGAAAAGCAATATGCTGTCTTTACTGGTGGTTCCAGTCAGGATAGCGTGGCTTAGTCGGGTATTGCCAAGACTTTTCCATGTGATAGGCACTCGTGAGAATTGTTCACCTTTCTTGTATACCCTTTTATTAATATTATTGCATGACTGTTCATTTCTTATTTCATTGCTGTTTCGAGTAAATTGCTCTTACCTCATCGTGGGATCTTTACCTTTTGTGCCTCCAACTCTCCTCTCAAGCCTGCTGCAGGGAAAGCAGGGAGTGAGTGAGTGGCACATGGTTTGGGGTGTTTCGGTGGGAACACTAAGTTGGGAAATACCATTCCTAAACCATGGCAGCAAGTTAGGGGAAGTCAAGCAGGAGCACATGCAAGACTTTCTAATCAGCCCTAAGATGCATTGATATTGTCTGACAACAACATTGTCTTTTGTTTCTTGAAAAAGGGGAGGAAAAAGACAGAAACAGACCCAAGCTCTTTAACTGGTGTTTCTCACTTCCCTGGTTCTTTGCCAGATTTGCTCTTGCCATCAAACAATCAAGTCCCAGCAGACAACAGAAAGGTTTCTGTTTTTCTACTGAATTTAAGTCTTCTGTGAACTCCAAATAGCTCAGCAAAAAGTAAGGTTCTACAGGATCATCCACCTTCATAATGCTAGTGGAAGCTTTCTTTTAAGCTCCAGTACTACCATTGCAGTAACTAAGCTGACTGAAGATGTGCATATGTTGTGCTATAAAGGGAGAGCTGGCACCCACGCTCTGGTTATGTTAAATTGATGTTTGATTTACTATTAATAGTCCTTTGAAAAGAAATTAAATTATGAATCCCATATATTGGTCTCAGAGTTGCACATTTCTCATACAATGTGCTGCAACATTTGTAGAGCGTTCAGAAAAGACAGACACAGGACTGTATTTGTATCCCCTTGTCTGCTCCAGCCAGCACAGTATGAGAGTTCATTAACTTGATCGAAAGCAGAAGTGCCTTCTCTCCCCAGCCCATTAAGGAGATACAGATTTGAACTGGCAGAGAACCTACTCTGTACCTGCTCAAACAGCTCTCTAAATCACATCCTCGTCAGGGCTCAAAGCAGAGGAGTTAGACTGCAGCTTCTATAAAAGCAGTTTGTTTTTCAGAAGTTGCTAAACTCATCCTTCAGCCTCTCAAATTCCTTTTGCAACAGGAGGTACTTGGACAGTTTCTGCTGCAATGCTATCCAGAAGCACCTGCCAAGGGGTCTTGCCCTCTGCAATGGGCACGGCTGGAGTGAAACAGCTAAGCCTGCTGAAGCCTGACGTGAATTGTGCTTAATCAATCCCTCAGAAAATCCCTGAGCTGCTCCTCAGACCTTACTAGCCAGTTTCTACAAAACATGAAAGAAGTAATTTGAATGGAAGCAATGGTCAGATTAGATAAACACAGCAAGATCTTGCTGCTTTTTAGCTTTCTATGCCCTGCTTCCCATGATACGGCGTGTAGTAGGGAGTGGATGGGAATCAGGCTAAAACAGGGCTTGGCTAAAATGTATTTCCCAAACTTCCTGCAGTTCTTTGGTACATCAGGCGTGCTTTTCTGTGTCTGCCTGTCCAGCCCACCAGTCCATGCTGAACCAGCTGAAGGGGTGCCTGGGGTCTGCAGGGCAGCAGTGCCCCATCCCTGTGTGCTGATGGAACGCGGCACCCACTGCCTGGCAGCTGGGAAGCCTGGCCGGAGGGAAGGAGCAACTGAAGCACCAGGGAGCTCCTGTGTCTCTCAAGAGATGCAAATGGCCTCCATGGGGCAGACAGGGGAAGGCAGGGACTTTCAAGTTACTGTGCTGCACAGGGACTTGCCAACCAGCTGAGCAGGAGACAATGGTGCCTGGCTCTCCACAGGAACTGGGGACCAGTTGGCAAAGGCAAGAGAAGCGGCAGATCTAATTTTCCACAGCTAGCCAAGGGAGTACAGCTTTACTGTGACTCTTCAATTTATCATAGGCCACCTACAAAAAGGTGCTGCATTTTGTATATTTTTATGTGTGCATAGCAGAACACGAGCCTCCTTGTGGGAAAATCACCACAGGACATAAACAGCCACAGCTCTACCCACAGTGGCTACAGCTGCAGTAGCAAGCTGAAATGGTCCAGGGCATGGATCCCATCACTGGCACTGGATCATCTGCGCTGCTTAACTGCTGATGTGTTTATTGGCACAGGTTTGACCTGTGCCAACAGTTCCAGGCAATGCCAGGGAAGGTTTTGATGCATAGGATTTTTCACAAAAGGCAGTGTTGATGAGGTCCCTTCCTTTTTGGGGGAAGACTTACCTATATGATTGCAAGCTGTGCCACTTACTGTCAGGACTGCAGAAGGAGCCCTGGCCTGGTTTGTTTGCCGGTAGAGATACAGCCATTGAGGCCTGAACTGGTCTGTTTCTGTGTAAAATTTTAGGATTACTATTGTAACTATTTTTAATAGCAAGCAATAGCCATGCTACTAAGAGTAGAATACATAAAAATATATGTTTGGACACTTACTAAAATTGTGAAAGAGTAAGTCAGATATACTGGGTGCTGTATAGTAGATCTGTATTAGTTTTTATGTGAAAATACCAGTGAAATGCTAAATTGAGTAGCTTATAAAACCCATGATTCTCTGACTTTACACATTTTATTTTCTTGCCTGTCAGGCTCTGGAAGGTTGGCTGCTTCTCATCTAGGGCAAGCAACATTTAACAGCACAGCAATCAGCAATGATCAAAGCTACCTCAGCTGAAAGTTCATTTTTTTGCCCATGATACCAAATATTATTTGCTGTGGTGCACACTGGCTATGTAGGATCATTTGCTCCAAAGGGATAAGTTCTCTGTGAGACACATGGCACTGAATAAGCTAACTGTGCTTGTTGTTTACAGTATCTGCTCTGAGAAGTGGCTCTTTCATCAGCGGAAATGCTGCCTGGGGTGGGATTAAAATGTCAAAGTTATCATTACTCTCACTTCATCAAAGGTCACGTTGAGACAAATTGTGGTGACATTCACCCCTTCCTGGTGATTCTGCTTGTCAGGAGGTCCAATTCCTCTGTCTCCCAGACTGCAGGCTCCTTTTGCATGGCAGGACATGAGTCTGCCTCAGCTTCACATGACAGATGTGATGCGCCTCTGCTCTGAAAGCTGCAGGGACACAATGAGAGGAAGGCGGCATCCTGAGACAGAATTTCTCTTTCCACGTCAGCCTGCTACCTGTGAGGAGCTCCCTGTGAACATCCACAGAGTTTTAATCCCTCTTTAAAACTCTGTCTTGAGGCGATGCTTATGAAGCTCAACTCACAAGGCAGTCAACAAGAAGGTTCAGCAGGTTGAGATAAGCACCCCCAAGTCACTGTGACTCCATCAGGGCATGCCCCTCAGTGCTTGAAGCTTTCAGAGTTTTCAGAAAAAAAGACCCCCTTCTCTTCATCAGTGACGAGAGTCTAGTGAGACAGGTCTCCCTGAGTGAGAGTCACTCTTAGAAAGTTTTTCCTTCTTTCCCTTCTCTCCACCTCATTTCCACCGTGAGTGTCTGAGTTCCTCAGCAGGCTTTAAATAGAAATCAGCAGGAAGGGCAGGCAAGGTTGATCAGCTTTGCACACAGCAGGAGGTGCTAGTGCAGTCATCAAGAATTAACACATCAGTTTCAAACCAGGGACAGAGACACAGCAAAGATGATATACCACACACACAAATTGCAATTCAGCATCACTGAAAAGACTCCAAGAAGCAGGGCTCCATTGCAGGTGGCACAATGCTGCTGCCTTCAAATCAACCACTCCAGATGTATATGTGTGCTGCTCTTTGCATCTCTTCGTCCAAAGGAAGAACTGCAGCCTGGGATTCAAAATTCCCATTTAAAAAAGAGAAAAAAAATTTATACTAACAGATCACAATCACCTGCAAATCATTTGGAAAAGAGAGCTCTTATCAACTTGAATAAAATCATGAAATAAATTAAGTATGTTATTTATTCTCTATGAGTAAGCAACTGGGGTACTGGCTGGGGATATTCTATGGTAACAGAAGATAATTATCTCCCATGGATCCTTTTCATTGACTGGCTCATTTTTATTTGTTCCAAACAGCCAAATGGCAGCAGAAAACCATGCAGCACAGCAGTGACATAACAGAGTAATTCTGAAGGCAGATTTTACAGATGTAAAAGCCAATAAAGGTTTTTGGGTCTTATTTTCTTCCAACCAGTGTATGAACTTGCCTCCATCAGCCATCTCCAAAGCAAAGACAAGCTCTTGCTGCTCGTGGTGGATGTCATAACTGTAAGTTTAGCAAACCTGTGTGTGGAAATCTGATGGGTTATTTATAAAGGTTTCCCATGTAAATATTGATGAGCCAACTGTTCATCTAGGTTACTCAGCATACATACGGTGTATTTGTGAACCAGAAACCTAAAAAGCTTAGCCAACAATGAAACTAGCTAGATAAGAAAACACACCCATTGTGGCCTGCAGGCCTGTAGTTGCAATCCCCCAGTATAAGCAGTATCAGTGTCAAGACTGATCTCAACGATCAGTTCTTTGTTTCCTATAACTCTGTGTCAGACCTTTACCAAGATAATTTGCATTTGAAAAATATAAACATGTATGAGTGCTCAAATTGGTTGCTTTCTCCTAGGAAGCAGGTCAGATCCAGGTAGTACATGTGATGCAAAGGTCTCTTATTTTAGTCCTAGATCTTACATCACTGACAAATGAAAAAACAGAAGGGAAAAAAAAAGTGGTTTGTGGCATAAGGAAGAGCTAGAATTTTCTTCCCATTCTGTAAAACTGCAACAGAACCTTAGGAAAACTAATTCACAGCCTGCAAGTGTTACATCTCCTCCACATGAGCCTGAGAGACCATTATTATTTGCATTTATATCGCTGTGATAGAGAAACTCAAAGCAGAAGGAAGATGAAACTCTGCAGCAGGTCATTGGTAATTTTTTTTGACCATAGGTATGTGAACGGTCCAAAAGGACCAGAAAGTCTTAACTTAAAGGCAGACCTGATCTGAAGCTTCAAGTTCGTGGTGACTGAAAAGGAAGATTCTTCAAGCTGTGCTTCACCATAGCTGGTGGCATGATATCATTTGCAATCCTATCATCTTAAAAGGGAAGGTGATGGAATTGTATTATCAGCCTTCAGCTGAGTAGAGGAAAAGTTGAGATGTAGTATCAGACAATTCAGGAAGTGGTTTTGGTTTAAAACCTAACCACAGCCATTGGAATGGGAAAATGGGGGAAATGGAACTGTTAAAATTTGCCAATTCTCCAAAACCATTACATTCTGCAGAAATAGCTTCCTTTTTCATGAACTTTTGGTAAAATTCAACTTTAAGTTCAATTGAAATGTGCCTTTTTTTCAAAATGTCTTATCTGGCTCCTAGCCAGACCATCTCTTCTATTGTCTGGAAGCCAGAGAGTCCAGCACCCGGTGTAACCTCCAACTCACACTTCTTTCCTTTCTGAAGCAGAATCATTTTCCTTTCCTTCCTTTGCCCTTTTTTCCTAATTTTTTTCCCCCCAGCAGAAATCGTATGCTAGGACTAATACCAGATAAGCTGTTAATGATGTGTCTCCTGCCTTTTTTTTTTTTTTGGAAATGCAGAAACAAGACAATTCTTCAACTTTCTGACAGCACCACTAACTTTAGATCGTTTTTCTCACCAGTGTGTAGCAGCAAGAGGAAGTGCTTTGATGAATAAATCTCACCCTAGTTTTATAGTGGTTTGATGTTAGGACCTAACAAGAGCTACTTGAACGCTTCAGACACTCTTCCCTTCTCCTTTCTCTCCTGCTTCCCTCTCCAGCTAGCCTATGCCTTGTGATCTCAGTAATAAAATTGCACCTCTCTTGCACTCCTTTTGCTACCCTATTTCTTCCACTCTGGAGGGCTTTTCTGCAAATTACAATGTTTTGTGATAGCTATTTTGCTGACCAAACATCAGAGTTAGTATTAACTGTATATACACAGTATTTTACTTGTATCTGGTGCATCACTGTTTACTATTCAGTGACTCTCTTCATAACACAGGCTGTAAAATGCAGATCTGGCATTTACCTTGCCTTTTTCTAAACAATCTTTGTCCTTCCACTGCACTGTTTTGAGGATTTCAGCTGTCACACACCACTTGTTGTCTTTATTCCTTTGATAGGCACATAAGAGAACAATTTTTTGCCTTCTCTATAGCCCTAGTGCTCAGACCCCTGGTCTCCCTCCACATCTGCAGTGCTATTGCAATCTACCTATGAAGAGGTAGCTGCTTCCCACTAGCTTTACCTGAGATACTGAAGACCTGCTCCACAAGACTGGGTATTTAGTAGCATGCACAGGACTTTTACCTGCAAGTAGTGCAGCAGTACACTGGACATTTCTCCACTGCCATATTTCAATAAGCTTCTTTGACAAAACTGTACTAAAGCTTTTGTGGTACCTTTTGTCCAGAGATTCAGGAAATTCATTTCATTTCCTTCAGTGGAGATTTTGGCTTATCACAACAAAGTCAAATCCTTCGGGTTTTCATTGCATTAGTCCTGCTAGGGAAAGCTGAGCATTAAAACCCCAAACAAATAACAGTTTAATACATTACACAACAGACAAGCAGGCATTGCTGAGGTCTAAAATGCAGAACGTTTGCAACTTTATTATTGAGACTTTCTTCCTCTTCTTTAGCACTGAATTTTGAAGACTTCAAACAAAGGGACCCAGCCAGACCAAAGGGTACCTTTCCTCTGAAACAGATGATTAAAGGTAAATGCTGAATGGCAGATCCTTAAAACATGGAGATGAGATTGTCAAAAGACTTAGTAGCTATTGTATTTTTATTTGTTCTAGGCTTAAGAGGAAGAAAGTCACTTATCAGGCAAACTAATACAAAATTTCCTACTCATGCTATGTTTAAAATCATCTTAGTCTCCCTAATTTTAAGGATTCAATTCACTTCTGATTGAATATTCATTTCTTCATTTGTTTTCATTTGCCAGTATTTTCTGCTGAGGGCTGTAATACACCTTGGTATATTATGGCAAAGGAAGAGCAATATATATCCTACTGAACACAGATTTTATGGGCTCAGAAAACTGGGACTTAAGGTGTAACTAAAATCCACTACACTTCAGCCAAAAGAAAAAAAAATTATTGGCGATCAGTAATTAGTATATTCATAGTATGTTGTTGCACGGTTGAGTCAATAAAAAAACAAAGATTGTGCCTTTACTAGAAAAAGCAATAGTGTTAGCAGGAAATAATTAGTAAGCCACATCTACAACACTTAAAATCCCCATAGGGCCTAGGCACCTTTAGATTTTATTGTTAGATAGGTATATAAAGTAAGTATTGTGTCCCAAGCTAGGGACACACCTGACACCTAACTGACCTTGGGAAACTGGATTGGCACAATGCAAATAGAATATCAAATTCTCAGCTTTGCGTGGGGAGCCCCTCTGAAAGCAGATGCTTATAACCTTGGTGGGCACAAGGAAATCATTTTGCATAGATGGCAAACAAAGATTTTTTTTCCCTTCCTGCCTTGAGCTGCTCCAGAGCTGGACTCCCTTCCTATGTGATCTCTTGCAAGGGTCCAGCTCTTGGATGGTTGCCTGCACTCAGAGGAGGAGCATTTCTACCTTCATCACCCATGGGCAGAGGGCTGTGCTGGAGGAACAGCTTCCTCATAGAATCACACAAAGGTCAAAACAAAGCCAAGGCATTTATTTTCTAAAAAAAAAAAAAAAAAAAGTGGATAATATCTTAGATGGGGCGTTAAATGCTATAGATTTAATTCTTATCATGGCAAACAGCTTTAATTTAGATTTGTAAATATCTGTCTTTGATCTGGAGAAATAAAGCAGGGGTGCTGATTCTTTTGCTGGGATGATGTCATGCTTCAGATTACGTCCTCATTTCCTGTTGGTGCTTTCCCATACCGGGCACACACTGAGTCTGACTATTGTTAAGCTCCGTGTGACTGGTGAGCAAGCCAGCCAGAGACCCGGAGAAATGTCTATTTTTGTTTTGCCTTCTTAAATCGAGACTGACGCACTAACATAAATATGCACAAATATTTCCATAAAGCTGCATTTTCAGGGCTTTTCCCCCTAATGCAAAGAGCAGCAAGTTATTATTCTGTCAGTGAGCAAACACGAACACCCACAGCCATTTGTTCAGAGCAGCTTCCTGCCACAGCCATGCAGCACATGCTCAAAACGACAGCCGAGCTTGAGGATGTACACTCAGAGCCCAAAGCACTAGTTCCTGCTTTTCCAGGTGGCTCTGGCAGCCCAGCCACTGCCCCAGCAGGACACCATGGCCACACTCCCCAGCTGCCCCCTCTCCTCGATCCCTCCCAACGCCTCCTCTCCCTGCAGGTACACGCAGTAGGCACACAGCCAGTTCTGAACTCTGCTGTCAGGAAACAATTCATTTGTTTGCACACGCAGAACCAGGATAATCTGAAGCATGCTAGCCTTTGAAACTATCAAGGAGCACAAAGCAGAGCCATATGAGTCATAGAAGAAAGACCCCAAACCCAGGGATTAAAATAATTTTTGTCTTCAAATCCACAGCATACAGATAAAAAAAAGAAATTAGAAAAAAGCCTGGGTCAGTGTGCAGCCTCTCCTGCTTAAGATAAGTCAGAAGGACAGTGGGCATCTCCCTGCTGAAGCTTTGCTCATTTGAGCAGTTTTGCTAGCTGGAAGATTTGGAGGGAGGGAGAGCTAGCAAATTCAGCATCTCCACTGTGGCAGAAACTTCCCTAGAAGCAAAAGACTTTGTACTACATCCTCAGCTTGATAACATATTTTAAAAATTATTATGTGACAAACGCAATCAAATCCATGCACAATGACAGTAGATGCAGAGAAACTGTTTTGTAGATGCAAACGTGTTTGTCAGTGTGCTGCGGTGCCAAAAAGCTTCGAGTTGTGTGAGAAGGGAGGAAAATCAACTCCAGAAAAACAAAACGGTTAGAGATTGTAATCAGTGAGTCCTAGTCCAGTCTATCCTGATGTAAGTTTCCTTCTTCATCAGAGGGTAGAGTAACAGAAAATTCGTATCTGGAAAATAAAGAGTAGAAAGAGAGCAAGTGGCTTGCGCCTGACAGGAATTTCTCCATCAGCATGGAGGGACTCATTAGAATTTTTCCCATGACACACCACAAAAGATGGCTGGAGAAAACAAAGTGAGGTGCTGGAGCTCAGTATATTTCTTTGTCCTTGAGAAGCCTGGCCCTGCTGAATCTCACGGGCTAATGCATGCATAATTTGGGGCAGCTGATTAAGTTTATTGTGTTCCTGACTAAGTCGAGAGGAGTGAGGGAGGGAGGGGGAAAAAGAAACAGAGCTGGCTTTAATTAAAGCTCTGCAATTGTCTTTAATATTTACATAGTGTGCTATCATAATTGATCCTGATTGGAGAGTTAAGATGCACAGAAAAAAATGACAGGCTGGAAGTCCCCAGTTGAGGAAAGAAATAAAGGGGCAGCCCCTTTCCCTTCCCCCCATCACTCCTAGCCAAATCAAAAGCCACAGAGAAGGAATTGCACCGAGGCACTTCATAAAGCCCAGAGCTCTGCATGGGCTCAGAGCTGCACACCTCCTTCCACGCGCCGGTGAGCTGTGAGAGGATGGCTGCACTGCCAGGGACCGGAGCATCCTCTGCCTTCACACACCGGCTCAGTGTGAGCTTCTCCTCTGGTGTGGGGATGGACACATGCAAGAGTCTGGGAGAGCTGCTGCACCTGCTCAGGGTGTCTGGTGCTATTTCTTAGGTTTAACTGAGAAGTTCCCTGTGAGGAGGAGACCACAAACTCCACAGAAGAAGGAAGCAGTGCCACCACAGAGGAGAGTAATTGTTCCTTAAGATCCTTTCCACCAGTGCCAGTTGTAAGGAGTTGCTTACATAGGAGAGCCATATGTAATTCTATTGGAAATGATAGAACTGTCAGTGTTTCTTCAATTTAAAAAGTGTGAGAAGTCCAGATTTGAATCAAAGACAGGAACCTCCTACAGCCTGGGCTGTTCCCTGGTCTGGGTACAAGTGCTGTATTTCAGAGCCATTATGTCATGATTTGAGCCTGGCCAAATGCCAGGTACTCCCCAGATTAACACACCCACACCCAGGACTCATGAGTTGAGATAAGGAAACCTGGGAGAAGACACACTCAAATGGGCAAAACAGGACTAACTTAGGTTGCAAAGTGATCTAATTTAATGCTAACAGAGTCAGAGGAGTAAATGAGAAGTAAAATAAACCCTTCAAGGCCACTGTTTCTCCAATTACCCCCCTCCCTCCTTCCCAGCAGCTGCACAAGGGAACAAGGCATGGGCGTGGGTTACATCAGTTCATCACCCAGATCTTCTTCCCCTGCCCGGGGAGAGGCTCTTTTCCTCTGCATAGCCATGGGTGTCACTGTTGGCAGCCCGCCCGACACTGCTACAGTGATGCTGGTCCCCACACAGGCAAGCAGTCTCCCCAAAACTGCTACGGTGTGGGGTCCATCTTCCATGGGGTATAGACCTCTGAGCCAGGCCGTTTCCATCTCGGGAGCAAGGCTTCTTCT
>VZRN01003447.1:616810-691824 GCA_013397935.1 Dasyornis broadbenti | reverse complement strand
AGTGGATCTCAGCATTTCCCGTGGGCCCCCATGGGCTGTAGGGGCACCCCCTGCTTCACCATGGGCCTCACCACGGCCTGCAGAGGCTGCAGAGCTCTGGCACCTGGAGCTCCCCCTCGCCCTCCTTCTCTGCTGACCTTGGTCTCTCCATGTTGTTTTCCCTCACATACTCTCACCTACTCCTCCTCCTCTGGCTAAGGAAAAGTGCGTGCACCCATTGTTTTGGTTTCTTCTTAAATATGTTTTTCACAGAGGCGTAACCAACATCTCTAATTGGCCCAGGCTTGGCCAGCAGCACGTCCATCACCTCAGAGCTGGACATGGTGAAGGCTTCCAGAAGCTTCACCGAGGAGCCATCTTTGTGGTGCCCCCACTAGAAAAACCTGGGCTGAGCTAAACCACGACATATGACTACAGTGTCCTGGGCTGCAGTCACAGATCTCCTGATGGTTGAACACAGATGCTCATCACCACTTGCCCATGCAGCATAGGTAGCTCCCAAAGAGATGTTTTAAGTGTCTGTGCGAGGTCCTTTTTGATTTGGGATTGCAGATGTTTTGTTTGCAATTACTTGCAAAGGCAGGCACCATTCTGCTCTCAGTGATACTGCAACCACTTGGAATGGAAAATATGCATTGCAGTCTCCCCATGGAAAACTCCCTTCAGATTTCTCATTAACTTCCCTCATAGAAAATAATAAATAAGAAGAGTTTATGATTTACCAAATGTATTGATTTACCAGACCTTAACTTTATATTTTTATTGTTTTGCTGTAGCTTTCCAGTCACAACAGAACAGATAAACAAAAAAGAAGTTTCTGTCCCTCCTTTCAGAGCATGGCTATGACTCACAAAGTTCGTGCATTCACTTGGAAATATGGTGCTGCATCACTCTCACTCTATAACAGCAATATTGTACAGAAAGTGCTCTGATGCTTCAGGCATCAGATAACCTATTTACTGGCAGGCAGGGCCTAAACTTGCACTGCTGTTTTCACTAGCTCCTGACTCAGAATACAGCAGGGACCTCTAGCAGGCTCAGGAACTACTTAAAGGTTTAGTACTCTAGTTGAATCCATTATTTATATTCTTTTTTCTTCAATATAAAAGTTACAATGCTAGAAGACCATAAGCACCATTAGATATGCAAGACATTACCAAATTCCTAGGAAACTATTTACACCACCTCTCTAGATCCTGCACAATATCGATGATGAAATATCCAAAGCAGTGCAGTTGTTGATACGAGCAAGAACTTTCTGCCACTACTCATAGATCTTATAGAAACCAATGCTGTTATAAAAAGAGACATTTTCTTAGAGGTTAATATCACTGAGATTCGAGACGTAAATATTGCTTTTCTGCTTCGGATATTTCACTTCAAACAGTCAGGCTTAGGCTTCTCTGTGTGAGGTCACCTTTTTGCCTATGGTGTAACCAGGGCATAAAGATAACTCACCAGGAACATGAGCAAATCTTCAGAAGAATTGCCAAGAGGGACATGAAGAATATTGTGGAAAGAGCATTTCTACCCTAACCTACACTGCTGATTCTGGAATAGGAAGCTGTAAAAGTTTGAGCTTCAGCATGGGCTGGTGCTTTATTCCAGGCGTAGGCACCCACTCAATTCTGCGAAGGAAAAGTGCATAAAATAGGATAGAAACTGTACTGTAGGTAGGAGTCAAATTGTAAATGGAAAGGGATATTTTCTTTTTTATTGGAAGCAGTCTGTTTTATGCTAGCAGTTTGTATTTGGACTACATTTCCAGATACATAAAAGTTATGTGGGAATAAGGCAGCTGAAGAGGTGGTCCTTTTTAAAACTCTTTTCTTTTTAAATGATATTTCAAAGTGAAGATGAACACTGTTTGAGGTAGAAAGTCTTTCTGCAGCTCACCATCTGCCATTACACAGGGTATTACAACATTTATTGGCTTTACTTAACAGTTAATGAAAAATTACCATCAACAGCTGCAATCACTCCCACTACAGACTGTAATAAACAATAGCCCATTTGGCTAATAGCCCTCATTCTCCTGCTCTAGAGAAAAAATAGCTAGTGAGTCCACAAAGAATCAGAAAAATTGAGAGACAAGAAAAGATGGATAGAATTCTGGGATTGATTTGACTTTTTTGGCACTGTGTTTTGCCCAGCCTTGAAAGCCATCTAACAAAAAAAAAAAAAAAAAAAAAAAAAAAAAAAAAAAAAAAAAAAAAAAAAAAAAAAAAAAAAAGTGTGTCTATATAAAGACTGTGGAGCAATTAAAATTACTCCAGTTTTAATCTTCCGTGAAGTCTTTTCTATTGACCACAGTGGGAGCAGGGATGGTCCACCAGCTGATTATAAAAAATCCACTCTGCTTTTGTAAAACAAAAAATTAATAATTGGGTATGTACCCAATTTCAGAAACCAGAATTTTGCCTTTTTAAGACTTTGGAATTTTTCACCTTCTGATGTCCTTTCATAAATAGCTTTGTTTTAACCCACTTTTAATTCAGTAATGAAACATTCTCTTCATTGTTTCTGAGGTTTATTGACTCAGAAGATCTCTGCTTCTCTTTAAGCATCTCAGTGAAGTTACCTGAGTCTCAAGGGCTCTCCAAAATTTCTGCTGGAAATTATGCTGAACAATATCAGTTTGGCCAGTCTTATTTTCAGACAGAAGAAATTTTTAAAATATGTCTTCAAACATCTGCTTGTAGCTGTTGTTTCTAATCCTAAAGTTGACTTTTTTTTTATTCACACTTAGAAGAGTAATACAGGCGGATCACTGTAAGTGTGATGAAATAATAATGTTTAGTTTTATGTGATGTCGTCGTAAAATTAGTAATACAGACACATTCATGGCTCAACATCTCCTCCAAATGAAAGGGACAGCTCTACCCATGTACTTCATAGATCAGTGGGAAGATGAAAAATTGGATAAGTGGAACAAGCAGCAGCTGTGCCTTGACATGCACAGGAGTATAAATGCCAGTGGAGATGCAGACACAGAGGGCACAGAGCTGCAACAGGGTCAGACTCTGTTTTATCCCAACTTCACTTAGACCTCCTTAACTGAGACATTGTCAAGAGAAGTACACTGAGAGTTCATGCAGTAAATGACTAGCCTAAGAATAGGTTTAGAGATATGGGAAACAAGCTATTCTTGGAGCTATTCTAGAACAGTTGGCTATTTTCAGGCTCTTGTATTGTTTCCTTTACTAATCTACTATATTTTCATTTTCTACTTTGAGAAATCCACACCACAGAATTCCAAACAGTTAGCTACATTTGGAACTAGAAATTTTTCACTTTCACTTCCATTGTTCTTCACCCTATACAAGAGAGGACTGTCTGAACAGAAGAATGACCAGACAAACGATTCTCTTGAGAATATGAGACTGGCAAGACCAGTATTAGAATAGTGTAGTCAAATCTGTTACCCAAGTTTTTTAAAAAAAAGATACTTGAAAATTGAAAAAGAGGCAGAAAAGAGCCAGAAGTTTTCAGTTGGCCAGGGAAAATGTGTTTCACTGGGGAAATGGAGATCAGCTTGCTTAGAACAAGGAACTCCTCTTCCTCAGATCAGACCATTTGAAAGCATTAACTACTTCATGTAAGAGTCCCAACTTCACAGCTGGATCAGACTTGCCCACAGCACTGAGAAAATCTCTTATTTTTGTGAAGTTGCTTTGAGTGAAGGCACCCACACATTTACTTTCACAGCACTGAGGTTGAGGCTTTCTTTCTGGTACCTCTCCAGAAATGCAGCCACAGTTGAGACTCACAAATATTGCCCAGAGTTCAGATAAAGTCAGAGTTTGGATTTGTAAACATTTGAACCCCAAACTATCTATCACAAAATGGCCTCTGTCAAAGAATATATCTAAGGTGTTACTCATTGCTAAAATGACTATGGACACCTGGTTTTCCTTGATATTTCAGTCACATATTTGGCATTAGAACTGTCAGAACATGTTGCAATCACTCAGATGACTAATACATTAAGGTATTTTTGTGGCAGAGGGCTGGAATACTTCCCACATTTCCCCTTTTGTCTTTTCAATAGAGACGGATTATCCCTTTCTTTCTCATTCCCTGTTAAGTCCCTAAAATGTATACTTCATCAAAACACAATGTCCAAGGATGTTAAGAGCTCTACAGCACATACAGTCCTCCCTAAACTGGACACTCTGTGTAATCTGCTTTTCTGGGAGCTCATCGTTGTGTGAGGATGAACCAGGAATCGGCTTACAGGAACAAGGCTTTGTATATTTGTTGTCCCAAGAGCAGCACTGTTTGAGTTCCCCTGCTGCACAACGGGAAGCTGAGGCCAGAGTGCTCTCAAAACTCAGAGGCTGGTGTCAGCCAGAATCCTAATGGTCACCCAGAGGCCCTTCAGGCTTGCCATGCTCAGAACAGGCAGCTTCTGAGATTCATCTCAGGAGGGATCAAGTACGGCTCCAGGAAAACAAACTCAGCTTCTAAAGGACAGTAAAACCTGTTCTTTCCCCCCCCCCAATGAGAGCCATCATAGGTATGTCTAGGAAACTGAAATTCAGAGTCCAGCTTTTGGCCTTACATTTCCAAATAGTCAAAATACTCTCTTGTCTCTTCTCCCTCAATTCAGCATTGACCTCTGAAGGCAAATCATTCATAATTTGGCTTATAACAGGAAAGCCACCTTTGTTTAAAATTTTGCACAGCCCTTCATCTGATATTAGCTGTACAGGAAGCACAGAAACCAATGACTACTTCAGTTGTCTGAGGATTTGTCCCCATCTGGAAGGCAGGTGAGCTTATACCTCCTACCAAGCTTGCACTGACCTACCAGCAGGCACTTTCCCTGCCAAGGGGGACACAGGTCTTGCAGGCTGCACAGCAAAGGTTATATTTTATAGGGTTTACAGTTGAACAAATTGGTGCAAACCTTAAATAGCTTTGGTCTTGCTTTTGGCATCCAAATGTTTTGGGATTTTGGCTCAAGACAGAAAAGGATTGAATCTTGACCAAACCTCAAATGTTTACAAGCACAAAAGGTTTATAGCCTGATGGACAGAGTGCAAATTCTATTCTTTCCTGGTCTTCTGTGGTTTTGCACTGCCTCTTCTCCAACAGTTTTCTCTGAAACACCTCACAAGAGTCATTGCCTTCCTCTCGTCAGCTTTCACCTGGGCATGTGCAGAGGCACCCTTTGTTTTATGGAGGTGTGGAAGGTCACACTAATCCCTGATTTCTGTGTTACAGAATGAAATCTTTATTGCTGAAAACGCTTTGGCACGTGCCACACAATTTCTTTCCAAGGATTTGGTATTCTGTGTGGACTTTATTCTTTATTCTTTATTGCTTGTGGCAAGAGAACAAGTTTTCAACCCCTTGTTCCTGCACACCAAGGCCCTAATGCCACAAAAGCTTCTGGACTCGCTCAGGTAAGTCATCCTGGAGATTTCTGCTGTGAGTAAAGGTAGCCATACAAACAAACATGTCACAACTTTGCACTCTTCTGACATATTTTGGTCAAACACTGATCTCCTTTTGGTATAAATCCAGGGTGGATCAGTTCAATAGATTTTCTTTCTATGCAATGAAAATGGAAATACTAAACAGAATAATAAATATCATACTATCTACTAATGTTACATAGCTGAAAAGTCTTACTTTGTAACACAGTGATTGATGTTTTTATTAGTAACTTCAAATATAAATATTCCTCCTTTAGTGTGATGAGCATCTTCAGGGCCTTTTGATTATTATTATTTTGTATCCTCTCTGTTTTAATTATAATGCGCTTTGCACTTCTCTAACAATTTTCATCTGAAATCTTAAATTACTTGGCAATCATGAATTCATTAAAGCTCACAATGTCGCTCTGAGAAAGCTGTTTAATTAATACACCCGTGTTATGGATACACAAATTCAGGCACACAGATATTAATTAATTTTCCCAAAGTCACAGAGTAAATCAGCAAAAAAGAACAAAAAGAGAGTTTAAGGGACACATGCTGCCAGGTCACATGAATATGAGTGTGGAGTCTATTGCTGCCTCTTCTAACAGGCCTGAAGTGTAAAGGATCCCAGGATGCAAAGGAGCTTGGCAGAGACAATTTTAACTGCCAAAGCTTCTATTTCTCCAGTGAAAACACTGCTAGTACATGATTATCTGATATGGTGACAGGTTTTGGGGTCTTCTCTTCTGCTCAGGAATTGAACTCACAAGGCAGTCATCAGTGCAGGGAGGGTGCAGCATTGCCAGTTCTGTACACTCAAGCCCATGGTGTTGGGTATAGCTGAGACAGTCTGCACCCTACAGCACTGGCTGAAATCATGGGGTCCTAAAGGTGCTGAAATACCTCTTCAAACTGGATCAGCACTGTCCATTAACTGCTTCAGGTAGAATTGCACCCATTTACAGGCAGAATTACACCCCGTCAACAAGGCTCCAAGCACTTTCAGAGCTTCACTTGTTCTTTCTCAGAATACAATCTCAATTACAGTCCTATATTGACCCCAGCTCAACCTTTCCTCCCTCCCTTTCTTTCTCCTTAATTTTCTCACAAATGCTACAGAAATTGCTTTCCTGGAACATGAAAACTAATGTATGCAAGTTGTTACACAGCATTACCACTGCCGTGGTGCCGCTATATTGCTGAGGTAGTTAATTACCAGGATATTGCACTTTGTCTGCTCTCTATCCTCTCGTGCTGCTCCTAGAAAGAAACAAAGGAAACGACATCAGAGAGACAAAGACAGAACTCAGTCCCCTATTAATAACCACCATAAAGGAAATAAAGGATTAAAGGCCTTTTGCAGCACACATGGCATACAGCTTTGTATGGCACAGATGCTGAAGAGGTTCTTGGAACTGTGTCTGCACCTGGCCACATTATTCATCAAGAGATAAACCTTGAGATCCTTGCTTAATTTACACTGAATTGCTGCAATGCCAAAAGGAATTTCACAGCAGAGAGATCTAACTGAAAACCAAGGCCAGTGGCAAGAGCATTGCTTGGAATCACACAATGCCTCTAGTCCTGATTCTGCCACTTTCGTGCAGCTATCACGTTTGCAGGTGACTTTAACTGCTCTTGCTCTCCTTGTTTGTAAAAGAAGTGGTAAATTTGTCCCTCAAAAAGTATTTTGGGATTTACCTTAGCACTGAAATTCTAATTTCCTGGTGTGTCCCAACAGGGCAATATGTTCTCAATGACTGAAAAGCCAGGTCCTCACAAGAGGTAAGTAATGTCATCTCCAGACTTTTAATCCTCTCTGCAATCAATGACGACTTTCCTGAAAACCAATGACAGCGGGTGGTCCTGAATAAAAATGACATAATTTAGCCTTAGGAAGCATAGAGAGACTTGATAAAAAATAAAAATCAAGAAGCCCTATGGATTCTAATGACTGCATAATTTTTAGAGCTGCTCTGTGGGATTTTGTAGTAATTTTTAAAGGATGGTTAAAACTGCCATATTGAATACACAATTGCTCATTGCATTTAAAGAGCATTTATTCTAAAATTGTTTCTATTGATGTCATTCAATCTTTTTATGCCCACACTTGGGCTGGTCCTTCCTGGTTTTATAGGACTGTTCCATAGACCAGGCTGTCCCTGTAGGTGACATCCATTAGAAGGGTCAGTTGTTTTGAAATAAAGAGAAAGAGATAATGAGAAAACCCAGCGCTCACCGAGGGGGCAGGCACCAACACCCCACCTCCCGTTATCTCCAGCCAATAACACTGTGTGGAGATGAGGTAATGCTTGCATTCAACGCTCCAGGCAGCGCTTCGGCTGTTTGTAATTCTCCTTGAAGGAGACAAAACTGGGAGGCTTCCCTCTCTGGTTGTGTAAATGAGCGTTTGAATTCAGATCTTTACAGGGAAAGGGAACGGGGGGGCAGTGGGGAAGTGTGCCAGCGCTCAAGCTTTCCTTCCCTTCCATCCTTTGTAACACATAAGCAAGTTTGAAATGTTTTACTCATGAAAGTTAAACAAAATCTAAGCAGGTGGTTTGGTTCCTGCTGTAGACAAATCCAAGGATGAATTGTTTCCGAAGGCTTCTGAGCAAATTTAGAAAACTGCAATTTTTATATCACTCACAAATAAGTTCACTCTCCTTTCATGCTCCTAATGGAACCAAGGTAAAAAAAAAAAAAAAATTGATTTTGTGGCTCAGTATTTAAAACATATCGGTTGGGTAAAGACCACAGAAACAGCTTTGTTTTCCTCAGTCTGTGTATTCTGCATGCATTTCAGTCACGCCTGCGTATTTCCTTTGACAGGAGAAACAGCTCCTCCTGTTGAGGCCAGTGC
This sequence comes from Dasyornis broadbenti, assembly GCA_013397935.1. Lineage (NCBI taxonomy): Eukaryota > Metazoa > Chordata > Aves > Passeriformes > Dasyornithidae > Dasyornis > Dasyornis broadbenti. The sequence continues at coordinate 683,532 of VZRN01003447.1, read as the reverse complement.
TGCCACCACACGCACTTGGTGTATGGGGTGAGCTCCACTCCCGAAACAGCAGAGCACTGTCAGCTAAACCTTGGAAGCAGATTGGGTATGGCAGACAACATTTTGGGAGGAAGACAGTAATTCCCCTTCACACCCAGGCTACCTCTGCAGGCTTGTAAGAGGGGAAGACAACACCTTGTTAACAAATGAATACACTTGGTGAGAAGTCACGGCAAGAAAAGGAGAGGTCACGCCCAACAAGCCTGATCCCAGCCATCACCAAAGGCCCCCTGATTGTACCCAGAGCAAGAGCCACCCTGGTGGCCTTTTCCTGTCAGTCTTCTGACTGCAAGAGTGATTTAAAATGGATTCACTGCCCTCTGTACTTGCACATCACCAACTGGATGATTGTCCTTGGCTGGCCGAACATTTTTAAGTGCTCGTTTTTCTTCTAGAAAAAGTATTTCTACCTTCAATCAAGTGCAATTACCCCAACCATTTCTTTTAATTGTTTTATTTCCAGAAGATATATTTCCTAGGGGCTTTCTTGCCAATACCAGTGGATGGTTTTTTTAGGGGATTATATTGACCTACTGGGGCTGATATGCATCTTTCATCTGCAGCAAGCCAGTGTTAAAACTTCATGGACATGGATACTGGGATGGCTAGTGGGCATAGAGGGGAGGGGGCAGAAATGGAGATCCAGAAACACGTGTGTGAATAGCAGTTCTGCCTGTTGAGCTAGAGCCAAAACTTCACAGATGCTCAGCTGGATGAGTCCATATGGAGCCTCTGGGGCTGGGAGCCATGGAGATGTTTCTCATTTTTGAGATGACTTCCAGTGTAATTGCTGAAGTAGCCCCTTTTCTTTACCTCAGCAGGAGTTACAGTGGGAGAGCAGAGATACACAGCTTGGCTGTTATTTTACTGTACATCCAGGCTGACAAGGGCAGTGGGAAATCAAAATCTGCTGCCACTTTACACAGCTCTCAGCTCCAGTCTGATCAGGAGGAATCAAAGAAGTGGGAGCATGTTCCCTATTCGCAGCACATATGTTTCAGCACACCCAGATTGATAAAAGTCCAGTGAAAAGAATGGAATGAGCATGAACTTAGACAAAATCCACCCCAAGTGTGGAGTCCAATAGTCCTTCTTCTTAAGGGCAGGAAATGCACTGGCTTTGCACAGCACATTGTGGGAAGATTCAAAGACAAGAGATAGAATAGCTTTTGTACAAAAAAAAAAAAAAAAAAAAAAAAAAAAAAAAAAAAAAAAAAAAAAAAAAAAGAAAAGAAAAAGAAAAAAAAAGAAAAAAGAAGAAAAGAAAAAACCCACTGTGTTCAATTAACCTCAAAAAATGAATTTGAACTGTTCTTTGATTTATATCAAATGCACATTACAGTAGGCATTTTAATGTCTATCTTCTTTCTATCTGTAGTCAGCTTGGTAAAATATATCTTTTTGTTGCACAGGGGTTCCTCTCTTGCCCCTTCCCTTTCTTCTCACACAATAGAAAAGGCATTTTGGACAGATTTCCTCACTTATCTCCACCGCATTTGTTTTCCAACATGAACGTAGCATTACTGTTGGCAGTACAACTTACTTCCTCTGCACTAAACAACGCAGTATGAGGGTGCAGAGCCATGACAAGGATGCTCTTCAAAGTGTTCACTGATACCTAAGTTGCAACACTGAATAATGCCGAAAATACTTGTCCATCCACTCCCAGGGGTCCTGTTTTGGGGTCCTGTTCTATAAAAGAGCTCTGGTTTTGCATGTATGTTCTCTCTGCAGGAACAGCTATGTGCTAATTCAGGGATGGTCTAGCCTGTCTGAGTTAGAAGGGATTATAAAAAGCCACCTGAAAGATGACAGCTGGAGAATAGTCAAACAACCAACTCTCTCTTCCTGCCTGTTATGTTACTACTTAACTCAATCCTTATTCGTCAGTCCAGAAAGGAAACTGGTTTCTCCATGGTGCAGAAAGAGTGGAGAAGAATGAAAGAACATTGTAAAGTGGGATCATCTGAAATTTTCCTTGCTTCCAGCAGCCTGGAAAGGAATACACCTAGCCTCTAAAAGTCAGAATAAGATCCTGATTTTGACGCATCTCAGTTGTTGTTGGTTTTTGAACCAGCAGACCTGGACCAGCTCATGACAGGGGTGGACCTATGCACAAAACCATGATCAGCTCAGAAATCCAGTGTCACTTGAGCTGTGTAGATGTGCCAGTATGACATTTGATTTGGACCTGTGCTTGAGTTAAACGTTTTATGCTCAATAGTGTTTCCTCCTACAGGGGAATACTGTGAATGAGACCTGATAGTAACAGAGGAACATCTGGAACATCTACAGGTATTTAAAACTTTAATTTTGAGGAATTGCAAAAACTATCCCTTCTGTGGGAGGAGGAGAGGAAACGAAGCCTCCTGCAGAAACCAGATTTGATGTACTGTCAGACATGATCAAGAGGGGAACACCTAGAGGAAAAAGAGAAATATTTTTTTGGCAAAGCACTGAGATAAGAACTAAGTCATTCAGGCCAAGAGAGTCAAAATGTATACAAGCTGTCATGAGAAAATACCGCTGTGGGGAAGGAGGATGATACGCAGACATCTAGTTTGCATGAACAAGGACAGACATATGGAAGGAGAAGAAGACTCTGCAAAAGAAGGTGAGGGAGCAAATAAAGAGTGATGGGAAGCAGTGAAGTCAGTTTGTTTACGGAGGGGCAAAGCAAGCGCCTGACAATCTGGGGTACATCACTTTGAGGATGACCTACTGTATCTTGGTGGAACCTGCTTTCCTGAAATGCATGAGCCCTCAGCTCCTGACGGCCAGGGGTGCTTTAGAAAGGCAAGCAACATCATTAGTGGTTTTGACCTTCTCACATAAAAGAAGATAAATTGCAGCACTACTGCCTCAACTGCCTCCTTGAAGTAGAGTTGGCTATGACTTCCTCAATGTCAATGCAGAAGGAAATTGGGACATTTTGATGTAGGAAAGAGGCTCCTCATGCCTGACAGGACGTGCAGCTTCAGAATAGTCAGTGCAGCTTCTATAAATGGGATTTTCAAGGGGTTAAAGAGCAGAGTGCAGGTAGGATATGGCAGAGGAAGGAACCATGGACATTTATTAGCAGGGAAATGGCATGAGGCCATTGGCAGAAAGACTAAGATATCACAGTGAGAAGGAGCAATAACAAATCCTTGACATCAGCTGTTCTGTGTGTGACTATAACCAGGCTGTAGCTGCAGTGCCTTTCTCATCCCATTATCCTGTGGAAAATATTTCCCTCACCCAACACATGTCCATTACGTGTCTGTTACATAAAGAGGGAACAGTCACACCCTGGCACAGCTCTCTATCACACCTGCATCCAACATTAGGGATACAAAAGCTCATCTTGTATTTCATCAATCTGACCTACAAAAAAACCTAAGCATTTTAGCTCTGTGATTACAGTGTATCCTTCTGTCCTTATTTCGTATAACTTCTTTAGCCACTGGTGACAATATTCTATCTTTCTCCATATCCCTTCAGCACTAAGTGAAGTGCTAAAAGCACTAAAAAGCACCTCTTCAGAGTCTGTTCAATATATGCTACACTCTCTCTGTGCTTTTCTCCCAGAAAAACAGTCCACCTGCTGAGATCCTTTGCCCTGAAGAGGTGACTATCACACCCTTGAAAGATGATGAGATAACACTAAGAGGAAAGGTAAAAAACAACAAACAGCTCAGTGACGACAGAAACTGGACGTCTGAAAATGAGACAGCACCGACACTGTTCTTTACACAGAGACAACATCATTCACCTTGACTAATGAGCTGTGTGCCACAAAATGAGCAAAATCTGGGATTCTGCACTGAATAACCTATAGTGCAAGTTGTACTAACAGGTAAACATCACCTGGTGAAGCGGGAACAGAGTTAGCAAGCACAGCAGAAGTAGCCCATGATTATTACATGAGGGGGGAAACAAATTAAACAGCATTTATTTAAAAGGATGCAGACAGGTGGACCTTCAAAATTCTTAAAATAACCATCTCTGTTTACTGTTTTTACAAGTCACCTCATGGAAGATTGAAATTGAAACATTGTTCCCTGAAAACCTCTCTGCTCACCATTTAACAACCCCCACTTTACTGGGCTGTGACAGTGGGGATCACTTTGAGATCAGAGGAGGACATTTGTGCTTTGTGCCAGCAGCGAGTGTCTTTTTTACTGGGACATGTTTCAGTGACACAACTTAATGGCCCCACAACCATTGCAAAGGCAAAAGAATCAGTCACTGACACAAAAAATAAGAACAACTGGCATCAGAATTATTAGTTCTCAAAAGTGATGCGAGAATTTTAAAAGATATGTACATCTGTAAGCTTCCGTGCACTAGTGAGATATTATTAGCTGCCACAATCCAGGTGGCTGGAAGATTTCAGGGGTGTGCAGCAGCTTATCAAAACTGAGACTCTGAGACAGGCCAACCCAAAAGGTAATGACTTAAAGCCCTGCCTGGGTGCAGCATGTAAGACAAGGAATTGTGCTGAGGGTGGAGAGGCAAGCAAAGGACAACAGCGTATCGATTTGAATCCATGGGGAGAAGCAGCATACAGAACGCAGTGCTCAAGCTGCAAATTGGCAAGAGAGAGAGCAATATCTGTCCTGCAGGGAAAAAACATTCATCTGAGATTCAGATTAGTTAAGAACACAAGGCATGAGTAATACAGCCTTATTTATCCCAACTGCTTCATTCATTCCTGTTCCAGAGGAAGGAAGTAAATACAGCAACTGGTACTGTTTAGAGTTTTTGTGGCACTGCTCACTTCAAATTAAAAGCAGTAATTTAAATGTTTTGGTACAAAGGATAATTTATACACGGGTCACTGAACCACTGAAATGTAACCTCCGCAAGAATAATATTGTTTAAAGTGGCTGATGAAAATGTGGGTTTGTGAAAAGATGATGAAACAAATAACTGTTCCAATGAACAATGTCAGGAAATGCCCTATGACTACGCAGGACTGGGAGGCCCCCTTCACCTATGCCAGCATCCAGAAGACACCTGTACAGTACACCACTGACCTCAGCTTCCCTGTGGAGAATGGGGGTTCAGTCACAAAAAATGAAAGGTATATTCTTCTGAAAATAGTTCCTTCCTGTTGATATAGGCCCTAAGCACTAGAAGGAAATGAAGGAGGGACAGGCTTAAGCAGCATCCAGATACAGGATTTGGGATTGCCAAACCAGTATTGGTAGCTCTCAAGGAACTCCTATGTGTAGTCAGGGCCTGCTGTGCTGCTTATGTTCACAATACAAAGACAATGATTGTCTCCTTCTTAATAATTAGCACATTTCACTTATCAGAAATTATTTTTATCTTCAGCAAAAGCACTATTAGCTCCCCACACCTCAGCATTCATGTTGCCAGCAAGACACTTAGTTCCAACAATAAAATTACTGAGTGCCCCCTGGATGAAAGGAGAATGGCACGTGGCTGAGAAGGGCACCTGTTTTCTGGCTTGTCTTAGGGCTACGTAGCATTTCAATAGCCTTGCAGCTCCCTTGGAGTGTTGTTTAGGACAAAAGATGAAGCAGGACAACATGGAGACTATGCAATGGAATGAAGAGGTTTGACTTGTCTAGGATGTCTTTGAAGGACAAAGCAGAAAGCAGGAGAAAATTGCTTCAAAGTAGAGAATGAATTCCTAACATCATCTAAAGGAAACAAGCTTCTCCTCATTTATGCTGTCAGGTTACTAAAGACTCTTTAAACAGGTTCATCCAAGAAGTAACCAAGTAAAAAGAGAGGAATGTCATTGCTGAATGCTCCTTGTATTCTCCTATTTCTGCCTCTGTGACTACACGCTGTTTCCCAACAGCTGAAGGAGATGTGTCAGCTGGTGCTGGCCTATGACTCATGGGGATTGCAATGGGCTGGGCAAGACCTCAGTGGCCTCACTAAGTTAAAATTCTTCCATTACAGGAGAAGAAAAGAGCTGGAAGTCTTTCCTGACCAAAGCACTGCTCCACCCTTCCCCTGCCTGAAATACCACAGGAGACAAACCCAGGAGAAAGACAAACCCTGAGCATCCCTGGGCAGAAGACCCTCCTTGGGACTGTTCATTGTAGGGGATGAGGCTTTCTTGTGTGCAACATGGATAGCAAGCACTGGAAAAGGACTGGCATAAATGTTGGGCAGCCAGTGATGCCCAAGGCTCACACAGATCCTTCCCAATCTCTGAGGAGCTCTTCCCATGTGCACTCACCTGTAGTGTCAGCATATCCCACCAAGACAGCAGAGGGACAGCTGCTCATCAGCATCACGCAGATCAGAGGCAGCCACCACAGGCCAGTCACGTGGAGTTTGCAATTATCCATAGTGGTTCCACCAGACATTGTCCTAGGTGGACTCTTGGAAAAAGCTCTCTACTTAAAAAACTTGATGTAGCCGTAACAAAACCTCAACAATTGCTATCTTACACAAGACTGGGTTAATCCTTGGGGGAAAAATATTTTGTATATACGCAATATACAGATATTTTTTCTATGCCTCCTGTGAGTGATTGTCTGCTTATCCACTTTGTGATGCTGGCTAGTTATAACGCCGCTTCTTCCCCAGCACTGAAGGCCAGCGTAATACTGGAGATACATGATTGGTATCAGGCAATAGAGATGTCCAAATCTTTTTTTTCTGCCAGAGTCCTTCAGCTTCAGACAACAAAAGAATACTTTATTTTTGGCACTTAAAAACACCAAGCAGTGCACAGTTAATGTAATATTTACATACATGCAAATGTGTCAGCTGGCTAGCTTTGCTTCATTTTCTCCCACTTTCAGAAATTAAACTTCTGGGAAACATTGGCAACTTTTATATAACATTTGAGTTAAAAGGAAAAAAACAACACACTCAACTGTGAATTTGATTGCTGAATGATTATTGTGTGACTCACCTCTTTAAGTATAATAATGGAGAGTTTATAAAGTGTGCACTTGGGCTCTGGGCTGCCCACCTACACTCAATTTCCTCTGACTGTGGAATGTCCTTTGGCAGCTTTGCAGCTAACCAATACCCCAGAGTCTGAGGAAAACATTACAACTTATATGGTATTATTGGTTTAAAGGCTGTAGGCTCATATTTCAGCCAGCCTGCACAAGGTTACTTGTAAAACACAACCACACCTTGTGAGAGAAAAGAATTCATAGGGCCGTGACTGGAAAATGTGTGCTCAGATAATAGAGAGATGAACACATTAAAACTCCTAGATAGGTATCACATCAAACAGCAATTTTTCCCATTCCATCACAACATTTTGGCTCACAATCCAAGCAGCATGGTAGTTAAAAGAGGAGCCTGCCTGGCTACAAACCTGTATGAGGGGGCATACAGACGTTGAGTGAAACACTTCTAGTTCAGCTGCCCCCCTGCATTACTGGAGAGCGGTGCCCTAATGCACATCCACCACTCTACATCATGCTCCCAGTGGAGCTGTAACCACACCTGTAGAAATCCCTTGCTGGACTTTCAGTACATTTTCTGTGAAAGCAGATGGAGGCTGCTGTGACAGTTTTATCCTTCACTTCTGGCATCCTTCTTTAGCTGGAAATTTATAATCCATCCTGGAGTAGAGACCTGTGCTTAGCCTGCTTGTGGCCCTCCTGAGATGGGAGGTGGCCCTCACAGTCATTCAAAGTAAGCATGACTGTCTGTAATTCTCAATCACCTTTGGTTCATTGAGGTTCATCTCATACCTTTTAAGCAATTCGGTGCTCCTACATACAACCTTTCCTGGAGTCTCTTCTAAGGCAACTGAGCCATTCCTCTCTGGTTCTCTTCTTGTCCTGCCAGTCTCATGTTGTTCTTAGCCGGTCACAGTCACAGAACAGCCATTAGTCCTAAAAGCTTCTGTTAGTTTTTTTCATCTCTTATGTAGTGAGAGGAAGGGGTATTTTGCTTGACTCCCTCACAGCTAAGGACTTTATAAAAACAGTTCTGTACTTATTACCCATAAGCCCTAAGAAGTCATAACAGTTTTACTCAGCCATGACACCAGTCCCCTGTGTTTTGTCAGAACAGCGGACCCAAAAGAAAAGTGGTCTTTATTTCAGTGGCAGCTGGTCTGGCCTGAAGTCAGTAGCATCTAGTAAAATCCCAAGTGATAGCACCTCAGAAAGGACAGACTAAAACATCAACATGAAAAACCCCAAACTAGGGACATTGCAAAGACAGAACAATCAGTGTGCAGCAGAGCACCACAGCAGAGTACTTTAGCACTGGATAGTCTGGAGCAGCAGGCCTGGAACACCCAACTGGCACATTCGGTGCCTTATTTGATCTTAAGGAAAAACGAAGGTTCGCTTCTAACTTTGGGTGCACTGAATGATTCTACATTTAGATAGACATTGGGTCTCTCACTTTTCACTTAAACATTAAAAATAAGAAGCCAGTTATTTGTTTTAGTTTTAAAAGAATTAATAGAATACCAGTACTGGGTTGGTTTGTTTTTTTTTTTTTCCCAGCATACTCAGAATCATAAAGGTTTATCTGGAAAACTGCAAACAGGTAGTGTGATAGATATCTGCAAGCTTGACCTTGCTGCTAACCTAATCTGTGAGCATCTCCTTTCTTCTCGCCTCTCACCTCTGTAGATGGACAGAGAAAAGAATGGCATTTTTCTGAGTCTCTAGAGCAGCTGAGCAGCTTTTTTTTTCTATAGAGTTGTGACCTCTAAGCTAAAGATTAGCACAACTTCAACCCCACCCCAAACCATGCAAAAACCTCTAACCCCTTCTAGCCCTCTGCTCATCACAGAGCAGAACCTTCTGCCAAAGCTGCAGAGGGGTAGGGTTAAGGGGTAGGGTTAAGGAATGCCTCTGCTCCCAGTGAGAGAGCTTGCTCCAAAGCAGCCCTCGCTCAGCAGGGTAGGTCATTCCTTCCTGGTGTCCAGTTTCCGTAGCCACATCCTCTGCACAAACTCCTTTGCTGATGGAAACTCAACACTAGCATAGGTAAATAAACACTGAGCTGCTGGGCCCACCCGTTTGCTCCAACACTTTAGGGTGCAGCTACAACACATCAGGTGCCTTCTGAGCAGAGGAGAATCCGATACTGTTCCCTTGCAGTATTCTTTTAAAGCAACAGGTAAAGGGACAGATTTGTGTCAGCAACACTAACAATTGGATGGTCCTGTTGCAAAACCTCCTGAAAGCAGTAGAAGGACTCCCATCAACTTCAAAAAAGCCCTGCCTGAATGTCAAAGTGAAATGTTACAGAGAATGCTGTACATCTTAGTCTATTTCTTTTATGGAACTGAGTTCTGCCTTTTCTACACATGCCGGTAAACTTCCCTATGCAACCAGCTTTTTTATTTTCCTTTTTTTTTCTCCTTATCTTTTGCTTCCCTGCTTTGAGTAAAGGCTGATAACACCTGGTTATTTCTCAGTGCTGCAGCTTAGTTGTGATTGCCACTTGTTCCCGCAGAGCAAAGCAGGGAGCACTCCTCTTGTCCGGGAACCTCCATGACAGGCATGTAGTAGGAAGGAGCAGGCCACCGAGCTGCACAGTGGCAAAGGTGTGCTCCTGGCACTCCACACTCACCACTTCACCTGCTTCACCTGCATTGAAATTTTTCATCTGCTGTGAGGCTGGAGGACAGCCTTGCTCCTGGGAAGGCAGCTCGCTTGCTCCTGAATCTCTGCACAGACTTTGTGTTACTTTGGTTTTGTATGAAAATCAGGATTTCTGTTTAGGTTTTTAACAAGGTGTTGTATTTTAGTACTGCAAAGCCATATATTGGCACTTCATACAATGTTACTTGCTTTAGTAAAGGAAAAATCCCAGAGCTCTCACATTTCATTTTAAGTTTTTTCCCTTCCCCGGAACCCAAATGACCAAGGACTTGGCAAACGCAGGGACGGTCTTGACATCTGCACCTATGACATAGGAAAGGAGCTACAGTGCTGAACAGCAAAGCTGCTGCAGTGTTATGTGAGGAACTGAACAGATCACCTTCTCCATCCCAAGCTCTCTCTGAACTCAGAGACAGTCAATGGGCTGCCCATTATCTCCTGTGTTTCAGTCAATGCTGAACACAGTACTAGTGCTTTAAAACACAGAACGTAGCAGTAATAGACTATCATATCAATGTTCTGCTTCATTGGAGCTAATCAGACCTGTTTTAGAACAAGCAATATAATTTTGCATGGGGATTATATTACCCGAGGACATTAAATGCTGGGGAGGAAAAAAAAAAAATAAGCAATCCGCAAATGCCGAAACCTCAAATCAATTTTTGAGTCATTTACAAAAAGCCTGCTCTTATTGCATAGGGCTTGCTTTCTCAATTCAGATTTTAAAAATCACAAACTCAAACAAAGAAGAAAACATTCTCTTTTTCAAACAGAGAACATCATCAAATTATTGTCTTGTATGTGTGAGCACATACTCATGTGCATATAGCTGCAAAAATAGCACATGTCCCAGCATCACAGGACAGCTAATTTAGCAGCAGGATGGATGGTGCCACAAATGCTGCAGCGTGAAGGACAGCCCATTTGACTGGCAGTGATGTAAGAAGCCAAGCAATTCCAGTTCTCGGAAACCTTTTGCCTCCTGGAAGGCTGTAAATAAAAGGGGAAACACCATCTTTGGTCAGAAGATTGTGGTGTTGTGATAAACAGATAATCTAAGTAATCAGGAGCATTATGTCTGATTTGTGCAAACTTGTGGCTGAGCAGTTATAAATTATATCACCACATTCAATTACTGGAAACAACACTTCCTGCAACCTTTGCAGTCTATAGGGAGATCTCCCAATTTCAGATGTACCTTTGTTAATCACTGTGTTAATTTTTCCACTTGAGTGGGAAGAATAGGGTTTGTGCAGAGCAGGAAGTTCAAAAAGTCTCTCAATCTGAAGTGTTAAAATATTTGACCATCTTTGTGATCTTTAAAATCACTACAAATGCAGAGCGTAAAGAGCATCCTAAAGATACTTTGCTTGATGTGCCAAACTATTAAGAACACTTTCAGCTTTCAGCCATTCTATTAAAATGCTGATTAAATCAAAGCAAAAGTATTTCACCAAAATATATAGTGTGATAAAGATTGTAAAAGAAGGTCCTGAAGCTTTAAGGTGGAGTCTAGCCATTTCTTCAGAGACAGCATGAACTGAAAACCTCATCTTTTCCTTTGAAAAGCTTTGAATTTATTCCAAAGCAGAATTGGAAGCATAATTTAACACTTCAAAAATTGTTCCAGAGAATTGGGGTCTGGACTGGAGGCTGTCCCTTAATGAAAAAGGACACCTTTGGTGTATATTATAACCAGAAAATCATTCAGGATTGTATATACATGCAGACACACTCGTGTGTATGTGTCAGAAATGGCAGGCCTAATGAAAGGAGCCCAATGGAGCACATTCCTCATTCTGCTTTATAAAGAATCCTGTTATGCATCTGGCCAACAATTGCAGTGCACCACAGGTAAGCGCTGCTGTAGAAGTAAGAACTGACTGGATTGCAAGCTAACACCTCAGGGCAGCCAGTGCTCCAAAAGATGATGCAGAGTCAGGAAAATCAGCTGTCATGGTGACACTTCTCCACTTTTTACAAGACCAGTGGGGATACAATGGTAAATACCATCCCTTGACAGGGTATCATCCAAAGCAACCTCAGGCACGAAAGCTAATCTTGGCTGCTAAGCTGCCTGGTGTGTCTTCTTGCAGATGGCACAGTGCTCTCCAAGGAACCAAGGCAGGACAAACTAGCGGTATAGGACACAGAAATATCAATCTCAGGGAGGTTGAGAGTAGCAATGAAGCAGGGTACACTGAAGCCTGCTTTTATCTTGACCTCCTCAGTACCTGGTGGTGAACCCTGTCAAGCACCTTGACTGTCACTCCTGGGAGTTTGGCATTCCTGTGTGCTGACATGACCATCTCTACCTGGAGTCTTGCAGTTCTGCATTTGCTGCAACTTTACCTCTCTCATCTCAGTCTGTCAGGGTCCTATCCTTCGTGTCCCAGCACCTCACTAGCATTCATGGCACTGATGCAGGTGAGATGGCAAAGACAATGGGCAAGTGGTTCTGACAAAGGCTTTGTGAACAGGAGAGTCCTAGGCCTCTCTCCTTTCTCATAAAATCTGTAACTATCTGTTTGCTCTATCTGTAACCGCAGTGGTTTTCTCAAGTTACTCCGGCATGACAACTGTAACTGGCAGTAGTAGATCCTCTTGGTTTAAATCCCAGGAGAAAAACTGATTGCCCTTGTCTATTTCAAATTTATCTTCTCCAAACTTCCCACTTTATAAGTCCAGCATTGTCAAGAAGGAAATGTAGTGTAGATAAGACACTGGCTGCCACTTTAGAATCGTGCCACTTTGAACGAGCATTTGGTCAGGGGTGGTTGCACAGCTAATAGCTGGTACTCACTTGCCCTTCCACTGTTCTGGCTCTTTAACAGAGGTTAGGGATTGTGCTTTAGATTGTTAAATCCTGCGGAAAAACTACCACTGCCACCGAGGCCCGTGAGTGGTCACTGATAACTTCTGAAAAAAGGAAAAAGAATCAGCCAGCGTTTCCCATTCCATCACTGTTTTTCTCAGTATTCTGAAATTTATCAGAATTTATCAGAATTTATCAGATCTTCAGCCAAGTAAGCAAATAGACAGAGATATGTATTTCTTATGGATAGTGAGTATCTTACTCTCCTGTGCTGCCCTGTCCTGTCCTTTCCATCTCAGATTGTGCCCCACCAGCAAACCTCCAGGGGACCAACCTGCCACAGTGCAACATCTGAGTGCTCACACTTTCCTGTCCTATCAGTCCTGTGCACTGCCTGTAAGTAAGAACAATTAATAATGTTTTGGTTATTTCAGGTGAGGCAAGGAAGGACATGGAATGAGGAGATAAGCAGGAAGAAGGATGGTTTTGTGCATAGCATCTTCCTAGCAGCACCTTTTAGTTGTGCAGTTACGTCTCACAGAAGCAGATGCAAAGAGCAGACCTCTTCCAACGTATGATTCTTCACAAGAGCGGCTACAGAGCCTGCCTTGGCCTGAAGTACAACACAAAACATTTACTGGAATAGCTAGTTCAGTGCAGTGAGATTGTGACATTCCAGTCGTGACTGAAGGTCAGGGGGACTCCTTGTGGGGTGCCAGCCGACTGCCGTGTGCCATCACCAGATATTACAGAAGTGCTCTCTAATAGGGGTGAGGGCTTGATGGGCTTTAGTGTAAGGTACTCTGATACACGGAAAGGGACAGCTGGAATTAGCCTGTCTTGTCAATGACTGTATATGAGAAGCTTGATTTTCACTGATACTCACAGAAAGGACTCCCACTATTGAACTCCTTACAGCCTTACTATTTGGGGATGAAAAGACAGAGACAATAGCAGCCCTTTAAACTTTAGCCCTTAATGACCTCAGTAGTAGATTTCTTTATGAGGCAAATACTTGCTACAGCTTTATGCAAAAAACAAACCAAACCAAACAAACTTCAACAACAAAAAAATCCCATAGAAATGTTAGAAACAAACCCAAAAGACCTGATTCAGGAAACAGCTTGAGACACAAGACTAGCTAGGAACCTCCATTTTCAGTTGGTCTTTGAGACAAAAATGAAAGGCTTTAAAAGTACATTACTGCAATATTCAGATGACAGCCACAATATGGCACATCTCTGGAGCCATTGTGGCTATTGTGAGTCAGCCTTAGCCAGGCTAAGCACAACCAAGCCACTCATTCACATCCTCCTGACAGCAGGAATGGGAAGAGAATGGGAAGGGCAAAAACTAGAAAACTTGTGAGCTGAGATAATAACAGTTTAAAAAGTAAAAAAAGGAAAAAAGGAGAAGCAAAACCAGGAAAAAATAAGTGAAGCAAAACACACCCTCCCCCGCCCCCCCCCAATAACTGCTTACCCCCAGCCAACCAATGCCCAGCCAGTACAAGTAACAGCAGCCCTGGCAAACTTTCCCCCCAGCTTTGATTGCTGGGCACAGCACCATATGGTACAGAATACTGCCCCAGCTGTGTCTGCTCCCAGCTTCTTGTGTACCCCCAGTCCGCTTGCTGGCAGAACAGGTGAGAAGCAGAAAAGGCCTTGATGCTGAGCACTGCTCAGCAATAATTAAAACATTCCTGTGGTATCAACACACTGTCTTCATGACAAATCCAGCTTCATACCAGCTAAGATGAAGAGAGTTAGGGCTCTCTTTCAGCTAAAACCAGTACAACAATTTTGATGAGGTAATGTGGGGTTGGCAGCACCTTTTACACCCCATTATAAACCAGCCTTCCTTCACTTCAGAAAATGCTGGGCTAGGAGCTGAGGAAAGGCACTGATTTTCTGAATCCCTTTTGCTTCTGGTATTTGTATTTGGAGCTGCTGGTGATATGCTTGAATGGATGCTGACAGGAATGACAGAGTGTCTCTGATTGCAGGAATGTTATCAGTTGAGGCACCACCATCAAACGCTGTGCAGTGATTGCCTGCATCCGGCTGCCCTTCTAAGACTGTGTTTTCTCTCTCTCCCCCTCTTTCAGTCATTTACCTTTCGGGCTGATTTCAGCATCACTGTTCCTCCTTTCTCCTCCCTGAAAGGATATTTTGGAAGTATGGCTGATCGTTGTCAGTTGTGATTCTTCAAAAATGTAAATGTGCTTCAGAGAAGAGGAAATATGGTATCTGTGACTCATCCATACTTCAGGCAAATTCTCTAGTTCAAGGGAAAATAAAAAGACGTGCCCTAAAAAAAAAAAAAAAGTTTTAAGACCGGAATAACCAAGTTAAACAGGAAGAGATATTGAATACAGTCAACAGGCTTCAGAAGCAGCAAACGTCTGATACACAAGAAAGTAACAATAGGCTAAGAAATTAGTTATTCCAGATGTATTGCATATCCTGCACGCAAGTGGAATAGCAGGCCTCCACTTGCAGATAAGCACAGCCTGTTTTGGTTTGCTTGAGGACAGGCACCCTTCTTACACACATACAGCAAGAAGCACCCGGCCCCACACAAATCCATCGATGCCACAGAGGCAGGGCATCAGCATCTGGCTCTCTACCAGAAACCCTCTTGCTTGGAAACAATTGTGTGCTGCTGTGGCATTTCCTTTCTGCTTCTCCAGTGTCCCTCTTGACGAGTCACTGAGCTCAGACTGGACAGCTTTAAAGGGCCACAGGTTGTGTGTGTGCAGAGCAAGTGGGACAAGTCCTTGTCATCCTTCTGCTGCTGCCCATGAGCAAGGCTTGCAGTCCTGTGAAACAATGCCCACCTTGCAATGACGGCTCACATACTTCACTCCCTATTCCTGGCCATCCTGAGGAGAGCAGCTCATGCAGCACACTCATCCTGGGCTCCTGGACAGCTGCTGTTGGCATGGGGGTGATCACTCTGCTGGTTTGTACAGTATTTAATATGGTGTTGCATGAAAGACAATAGTAATTATTAATGTCAGAGTTTGGGTGCGTGATTCCGCCTGCCATAGCATAAACAGAAGCTCAGGTGATGTAGAGGAGCTTGCATCAGGCTCTGTTGTCATGAACAAGAGTGAAGGCAGTCTGACCCCAAAGCAATACTGTACTTCATGTTTCAGATCCCAACATCTGCAATCTGTGTTTTAACATCTCTGCAATGACCTAATCTGTGGCAGTTGCTGGTGGACTGGAAGTGTTTCCATGGCAGACTGGCTTTGCAACAAAAAAGCATAACAGGTGGTTGCCTAGAGCAGCAAAATATTAGGAGCTGCACAATATCAGTGCAGCGTGTGAACAGTGGCAGGTCCAGAAAGGCTGGATGTTCTCCAGCCACGCTGCTGATCCCAGTGTTGGATACTCCACTTGCACACACCTCTCCACAGTCCAAAAGGTGCAGTGGCAATGATGAGCTTTCATGATGAGTAAGGATACAGTGAATAAACACATGGAAGGGCCCATATCACTGAGCATTAATAGGCAAATTTTGGCTGGGGTTTGATCTAATGTTCATTGTTCTCATTTAAGGTAAAGAACAGCCTGAGCATCCAGTTCAAATCTTCCAAAATTAGTGCCCAGGCCAGTTTTTTTCAATATAAATCTATCTCCAGCTTTTGCACTATTTTAAAAATTTATTTTATATTTTATTTTTCCCTGGGAGAAGCGCAAATGTAACTCCCCATTACCACGCATTATACAGACAAGCTTCCTCAGTTTGGGCGTGCGGAGAAGGTCTGACACAATGACAGTGTGAGGTAGAAATCTTCCCTAGGAAACCCCCTGCCTGATCATGGTGCCATTCATACCACTGCTGGTAAGCCACCAAGCAAAACCTTTCCTACTGAGTCACTGATCTGATCTGATCTGATCTGGCACGGGGAGCTAGTTTCAGTGCTCAGGGTGCCCTCGCTGACTCCTTGTGCAGCCTTGCCCGAGGGGCAGACAGGAAAAAATAATTTGGAGCTTGGTCCGAAGCCAGGGAAAGCGGTTATATGGCTGTCAGATTAAAGGGGATGCAGCTCTCTTTATTTATGAGCTACTTCTGCTTCTTTCCTTGTTGTAAATCTTTTCTCTGTACCTGGAGATGCCTGCAGGTCCTGGCAATAGGGCTGGCAAGGGGATACGGCTCGGGGCTAGGGGTATAAATGAGGGATGGGGTGCTGGGGCCAGGGCAGGCAACTCTGGAGACACCCCTGAAAATGCTCTTAAAGTATAACAAACAGGCAAATACACTGCAACAGCTATTTTGAGAGCAAAAGGCAAAAGCTATCAAGGAAGAACAGGCAAATCACAGTAAGAAAGAAAAAGAGAACAGATCCAGACAGCTGCTGTCTCACTGGCATTGGCTTCACTGACCATGTGTGTTCCCGAGGGACAGATCTGCTGGCAGCTTTGTGCAAGCACTGTGCAGGGTGGTGTGCCCGGGTCAGGCAGAAGGGACGGCGCAATGGCAGCAGCTTTCAGCAGGTGCTGGGAAAAGTTATCCTGCCTTCAGGAACAACCAGATTACCTAAAGTACCATTCATGTACCTCATTCTCTACATTTCCCTGCCCATATTTCCTCCAGAGCCTTCTGTGAGAAAAGTGAAGGCAGTGTCATGGGTTAACCCCAGCTGACAATGAAGTACCATGCAGCCACAGGACAGGCATCTGGAAGGAAAACTGGATGCTGCCCTCCAGCTTGCACAGCAATAGCTGCCCTCCCACCTCCAGGCACAGCTGCTTCTCCCTTTTCTCCCATGGCTTCTCCAGGCCCTGCATCTCTCCTGTAATCCAGCCAAGTATTCCTTGCTAGGGGAAAGCTTGAATGCGGACCAGGTGAATTCAAAGAATACGAGGGTAAAATCTGTGCCACGCAGGCATGAGTTTTCCTCCTGTCCTAGTTCCATCTGGGATGGTGTCAATTTTATTCCTAATAGCTGGTACAGTGCTGTGGTTTTTGGTTCACAATGAGAGAAATGTTAGTAACACACTGATATTTTAGTTGTTGTTGGGTACTGCTTCCTCTAAGTCAAGGACTTTTCAGTTTCCCATGCTCTGCCAGCCAGCAGGTGCACCAGAAACCGGGAAGGAGCATGGCTGGGGCAGACAATCCATGAGTATTTTATAAATTCAGTGCTGGGTTAGCAGTAACAAAAGTAAATCAGGTAGTAGGAATTATTGGGAAAAACATAGAGAATAAAACAAACAAACAAATTAAAAAAAAAACCCCAAAACCAAAAAAACCCCAAAAAACTCAAACATCATTATGTTGACACAGTTTTGGGGGCCCAAAGCAATTTTTTATACTTTTGAGGTCTAAAAGAACAAAAGTACTTGAGATCAGCTGAGAGGGATTACTAAAAAGTACCGTGTCAGATGCTGGAAAATAATCTGAAAACCACTCAGTCCTGGAAGAGAGGAACATTGAATGCTCTTGCTTCAGCCTTATTCCTCCACCTGCCACTGCCTATGGCACAGTCACAAAACAAATCGTGGGGCAGAGGGATCCAAGGCCTGAACCAATACAGCTGTTCTGATGTCCTTACTTTGGTGCACCACGCACAAGCAATGGCTTTTCGTTAATAACCCAGCCAGGACAGGCACTTGCCAGAGGTACATACATTTCTGTCAGTGTAAACTGGGGATGAAACACCACATTCTTTTAATTCACACAGGCAGAAGTGGTGGAGCAGGTTATACAGGATTCTGCTCTCACCCCTGGAAATGTGCTGACACTCATGAATTCCTCTGCCAAGAGACCTGAAATAAGCCTGGAGGTGCAAGGCATCAGCACATTATACCCAGAGGGTTTCTGAATTACTTGTTGTGTTTCATTCCTACTCTTTCCTGTTTGGCAAATTCATTCCAGTTCTGAAAGGTCAAGAAGCCATGCAATGCTATGTTTCACTAATTGACCACGTAACTTTGTGTTCGGGCCCCCCAGTTCTTTGGACACGGCCAGGAGTGTCAGGCTGATTTTTGTTAACTGGAACATGATGTCCAGAACGGGGGAGCTTCCAGCATTGCTACTTTTAGTCCTCTAAGTAGCTGAGGAGTGTCAGCCTGGCCAGGCTGCTCTGAAATACAAATGCCTTTGTTTCCAGACTGCACTGGTGGCAGTTGAGTCTGGTTTATTAAAAACAAATATTTAAAGTCATAGTTGGTTCCAAAAAACTTGCCTTTTCCCTTATACTTCCTCCAGAGGCCAAGCTTTCCTGGTTTCTTAAAGGATAGTCCCCTTTCTTCTTCGGCCAAAATCAGACCTGGGTGCCTCCAGGAATGGAGACTGCATGTGGAAGCCTCTCACCCTTTGTGCTCTTTCTGATCCCTGCTGCCACAGCAAACCAATACTCCTCTGACATTTCACCTCCATGTTCCTGGTTTTTCCTCCACACCCACTGCTAGCAAGGATGGGTTGTAAAAATACTCATGACACCAGAATACTTCTTGGAGAGGTTGGTTTGGTTTATGTGTTTGTCTGGAAAAAAAAGTGGCATGCTGATTGAGGCTTTTTTTACTCTCCCTCTTTTTCTGTCATGCTGTTTGGTATTTTTGTGAAGTCCCAGTTTCTAGAATTATGTACAAGGATCTCAGCTCTCATTTTGAAGAACACAGTGAGCTGTTACCCTCATAACTATAAAAAGTGAAGCTTGTATATCCAAAACTAGGTGTCAAATGGCATCTTATACTTCTGATTCTTGAAATCTTACTGCCTTTAAGAAAAAGTGATGATATTAGCAGTTACAGCAAGGATTCTGGTTATAATTTTGAATATACAGCATCAGTAATGCTGTCATTGTGATTTCATGAGCACTGAGAATGGAGGACACTGAAAAATAATTTCAGGCAGCCTGGGGCTCAAAGCAGTACAGCCTCTCCTCCAGCTTATCAGCTGCTAGAACAGTATCTTCCTGCATGAATGTGCATTCCCGGATGAATAACATACACTGAACCTGAATATTTTAGTTTGCACCTTGAACAACAATCAGAATGTGTGTTTTGCTCTTAGGAGAAAATAAACCTCACAACACTTTTACTGAAAGGCTGATACAGGACTAAGCAGGATATCTTGGGTTACTGAATTCAGTCTGACAGGTGCCATTTGTCACTTTGGTAAATTGATGCCAGTATTTTTTAAATTATCTGGGTTTCTCCCTAGTCACTTTCTCTGAAAAACACCCCAGAATGTTTTTCCTCGGATGATTTGACAGGTTGCTTATATGCAGCCTCTTTTTAACTGTGGCTACATCATAGTCATTTGATCATGCATCTTTGTCCTTTAACCTACATAAATCTTCTTCTGCGGTGTGGTTGTTTGTAGATAGCAAGCACATGGCTTCTCAGATTTTCTTTTTTTCTTTTTCCTGTCTTTTTCTCTTCCTATCTAACCCTCTCTTCCCTCCCCACCTCATCATCTTTGCCTTTTTCTTCAGCATGGTTGGCTGGGATTGCACGTGATGTCTCCAACGGAGGGGTTTGGGGTTTTCTTCTGTGTTGACAATCAATATTCTTCAAATTCAGCGCATTTTTCTGGGGATTTTAGGGTGGAAAAAAAAAAGTAATCCCAGTTCACAATACTCAGATATTTGATAGTGCAGCAAAGAAGTCAAGCACAGTAAAAAAGAAGAAAATATCATTTCAGATTCCAAATCATCCATCTGTAAAGGGACACCAGGAATATTTAAAGCCTAAGTCCCGCCCAACATTCAATGAAATTTATGGATAATGTGGCACAGTCTTTGTAAACCAGGATAGCACCTGATTTTACACAGTACCTTACAGAGCTAGAGAGTCTTAAAGTGCTTTAAATAGTATCACTTCCCAGATGGCTGTGTTTAGGAGATTACACCTATAATTAGCAGTAAGAGGCTAGGGAATGTTTCCTGTAGGGCCTGTCTCCTCAGAGGGACTTTAACCAAGTATGCCGAGATGTGCCTAATACACCTCTGTAGGACTGTCTGTGAGAAACAAATTCAATTTGCTCTTCTTTCGGCAGACTCAAGCCCATTTCACTCAACTCCTGCTAGAAGGGTGCACAGCCTGCCAGTTTATGTGCCCTGTGATCCACCCCTGCCATGCTTTACACAGGGGAAAAGCAGTAAATATGTGAATGGTTTTGTAAACCAGTGATGCAGATATTCACTCCATGGGGAAGGAGGAAAGAGGCAGACTGGGTACTGGATCTTGTGTTTTGTCCTGTGTGGTTAATCTGAAAACTCAAAACATGGAATAGGGACATGGAATACAGTTCTCCTATGCACTCACCAGCAATGCAAGAAGATTTACCTTCTTTTACAGGAAATTCGTACAGTCTGATTAATGTGCTTTGGTTTGCAATGGATGCCAGATCAGACAGAAAAAATCCCAAACCCCACAGATTAATTATATCCAGGTATTAGTGCTCAGCTATGGTAAATCAGCCCAGACTCATTGATTTTAGTGAAAGTACATGAGTTCACGTGGGTACAGGTGTGAACTGTGAGACTGAAACAATCCTAGATTATTTTCCTCGTGTTACAAACTTACTGGAATCTCCTAGATTTCGCTCTGAAAACAGTGGCCCTCCACAGAGAGTAACAGCTCATCAGCCAGCAATACTCCTTCCCACCCACTGGCTTTCAAGAGGGGCAAACAGGAAGCACCACATGTGACCTTGTGCATTTGGTGATGTACAACCCACTTAATTCAAACTCTCTGGATCTACTGGGTTGCATAGCACAAACACCCAAAATGTGTGTGCAGGTCTGTGCCAAGGGATGATCTGGACAATCAGTAAAAATTGACTTTGGGGAGAATCTGAGTCAGCGTATGAGAAAGATTAAGGTGTGTAATTCCCAGAAGGATTTAATATATGTTGGACGAAGAAATCACTTGTATTTCATTTGCTTATAAAGCAACCTTAGATGTCTGCTTGAGTAGGAAATTTGGGTAAAGTACACCTTGAGTATTGATGAATACAATTACTTGTAGAGCCTTCGCCACTGTTTTGTGGGAAGCCAAGGATAAGAAGTCATACAACAATTTTTACCCTTAGCACTGGGTGTTAAACACTCCTTTGATAGTTGAAGTTCTCCATTTGGAGAAAACAAACAAATTTCTTCACCTTGTTTCAGTGGTGACTTCCTTGTGAAAAGGCCCAGAGCAGTCTAGGTAGGCAGGACTGCCCAACATAATAGATACACAGACATGTGCCTGTCTTTAGAGAGGAGAAGTTTGTGCAAGTTTGTATTTGAGGCACTATTGATTGTACTCTGCCAAGCCATTGCTGCAGAGTTCAGACCTGTCAGATTCCCTCTGGCCCAAAGTGCCCTGCTCTGCAGAGGGAAGCTGGGCCCTCAGTGCCTGGCCATGGTCAGAACTGCAGAACAGAGCAGCATTGTAGCTCCTTTCTACTCAGCACGGAGTCTTGGGAATTCCTCTGCTCCAGCTCCCTGCAGCTCTCCTGGAGAGTGGCTGTGTGGTGCCAATACATGATAACACATGAGAAACTGAATAGTGCAGAAAACCAGGAAACAAATGGAAAACTGCGACCTGCCAAGGAGGGAAAGAAGATTTGCTGTTACAGTAAACTCATGGATCTTGTTGAAGGTTGGATTGCGGGGATCCTATATATCTTTTCAACGCAAACAAAACTGCTTTGAACGCGATGCAAACACAACTGCATGTTCTGCATGCTTTTATTCTGAAATTTGGCTGTCCTGATAAGAAGAGAGAAATTATGTTTTAACAAGCAAAAATAAACCTGTTTTTCTAGATGAAGTTGTGTTTGCCGACACCAAGATCAGTAAATTCTATACGACATTGAGAACAGTAACTTCTACATTCCTAATTTAGCACTGACATTTCATGACAAGAAGTGCTGTTAGTACTTCTTTTCATGCTTCAATATGCAGGTCTGTTAAGTGATTTTCCAACAGCCTTTATTTCATAGGGTTTGTTCTACTAAGACTGTTCCTTCCCCCTGTGCATTTAATTAGCTGTCCTTAAAATTTGCATATTACCATCTCTCTTTCCAGTTTTTGCTGGAGACAGGGGAAGAGTAAACATCACTTTTGTCTTAAAAATTGATGTAAAAAAATTAAGGAAAATTTGCACGATTGTCTGTCATGAAAACTTTGATTTACAGGGGAAAAAAAGAGAGAAAGAAAAAGTAGATCTATTTGTTACAAATTATTTGTTGAAGGGAAAACGGAAATGAGTAGCAGCCAGAATGGATTTGTTCAGAACAAAGCATTATGTCCTACCAATAGGATTTCCTTGCTAAAATGGATAATGGGCCTAGTAGCTAGAGGAGAAGCAGTAGGAGTCACTTATCTTTATTTGGTGTGTTCCTGTCCCTGGTTCACGTGACGTTCTCATAAGCCACGTAGAGCGCTGATGAGAGTGGTGCAGGTTGTGTGCAAGCTCACAGCTACACTCAGTGACCACACACCCTGGTTCACAGCTGGAGTGGAAACACAAACCGAGTGAGGTTTTGTTGGCGTCTATCCTGGACCTACTCCCGCGTACGGATTTCACACATGATCCTGAGGCCTGAATACAGAAGGAACTGACTACATCTTCAGAAGACACTGGAAGAGACAAGTAAGACAAGTAAGAGGCAAGTAAGACAAGAGACAAGTAAGACAGGATTAGAATTCAACATAATTTTACAAGTGTCATTCAAGACTTTATAGACAGGAGTATCATCTGCAGGTCATACAAAATTGCCTCTCTGTTCTGCCTGGCATTTGTGAGGCCCCAGTACTTGATTCCTACAGAAGGAAGAATGACTAAAATTATATATTAAAAGAAGGATGTAAGAGTAAAAGATCTGAAATAGATTGCCAAGGGAGGTCCATACCAACTTCCTACTTGGTCATCTTTAGGGAGAGATTAGACAAATGTTTAAAAAATGACCTTGGCAAAAATGTTCCTGCCATACAGATGAACTAGAGGAGCTCTTTAAGTCACAGGTCTCATTTGTTTTTCTCTTTCAACTTTTCTGCGTGGTACCCACATTCTTTCTCCTGGGGAAAAATAGAATCAAAAAATTTTATTTGATCACCTATTTTCTAAATACAGTGCAATTTTAGTGGTCATACACAAATAAAGTAGTATTTCATGTTACCAAATACCTGCCTTGGTTTTTAAACTCAATAGCTCATCTATATTAGATAAAAAATAGGTCACTTGGTTGTTCTGGTCCCAGTTTATAAAGGGTTTTCTGTATTAGGTACAAAAAAAATTGTAAATGCATGCAAACTCAGAATGTCGTAACACCGTACCTACATATTAGCTACCCACAAATCCCAATCCTTTAAAGCTGCATTGGCCCTCATGGATCTTCATGCTGACTTTGCAGTTTTTAACATGATGTCTGGCTTCCTTTTTCATAAAGAATCTGCCAATGAACTTCTAAGGGAGCCTTTGAGCCTTTGGAAGACAGCTTTTTTTTTTTTTTTTTTTTATATGCTTTGTGATACTAAATAGATTTTCACAGAAAGTTCTTACTGAAAGCAGAAAGTCAGAGCCAGAGCTCCCTTTGGTAATTTGCACTGCCTGATTTTTGTTAAATAGAGTCAGATGCTGAAGAAGCAGGTTTCCAGGTTAAAGTTGACAGGTCAACTGCATTGCCATGTTCCAATTTTCCCTTTATCAACTCATGGCTCAGAGACTGGAGGGGGAAATTTGGTAAAATAAGCAAGGTAAAAGAGAGATCAGCCATGACAAAGGTGAGACTGGCAACCTCTGAATAGATATGGAATCAATCACTGAGTAAAATTAGTACACTGAGCAAGTCCGGGGAAGTTAGTGAGACAAGGTGTCAAATAAGTTCAATACCTGATATTTGATCTGATGGAAGGAGTTCAACCAGACAGAAAGAATGCACCTGAGCAGCAAGTCAAACAATGCCTCTGAATTCTTAAAGGAAGTCATAAAATCCTGTAGTGTTTGGAGCATCAGAATGCTCTGCTCAAGAGAAAAGGGTCTGTTGTCAACTGTGTAAAAAAAGTATATAAACCCCACAAAAACTAACAATAGGTTTTCTAAATCGATATCTAGAGCAGAATTCTCAGTCCTCCAAAGAACAAGTTATTTTAATGCAGTAATTTGCCCTAGCCCATTACTTGCAAAATGATTGAAGGTATGAACCCGAAAATGAAGACTCAGGCACAATTTGTGACTATAAGCCTAGTTTTGTTCTACAGTCCATTCTAACAAGTGGAGGCCACTCTGCACTACTGGGTAAGGCTACAAAGGGTACCCAAGCAGTCTGTGAAACAGCAGGCTCTCTCTGTAAGCATCTCATGTCTGAACATGATGGTCACTTGTGTGTCTAGGAAGTGTCTCAGCTGCAGGGCTTCCTGCCTCGGCAATAAGATTCATCAGCAGAACTGTCAGCAGGAAACTCCCACTGTCCTGTGGTATTTCACTGGAGAGAATTGTTGCAGAATTGTTGGTACAGGAGCATCGACTTCAGTCCCAGTTACGTTATTCTGGGCCTCATGGCTGATCTGACTTAGAGCTGGTGGCAGCACTGCTTGGAGTGGGAGGCAGGACTAGCTGACATCCAGTGGTACATTCTATCCAAGATTATTGTGTTTCTGTAACTTTTATCCAAAAGAACTGCTTTTATATCTGCTGCAATTGAACGATACAATGCAGTTTGATTTTTGCTTCCCTCAGACATACATGTATTTCCAGCAGTCTCTCAATTATAAAAGTCAATTTCACAGTCAGTAAATGGTTCATTTATTGATCCTCATCTATTAAATTCAAGCAGCTCCACAAACAACAATATACTGGTGATGTACTGAGGGATAAAAGAAATTACTCACATTTGCAGGGAGGAAAAGCAAAAAGCTACAAACCGACAGCCTCTTTTCGGTACTGGAGCTATAATTTCAAATGTCAAAAACCTTTGACATGCCTCATAGATTACATTTTTAGGAGAGCCCTACTTCTGTTTAAAAGCTGAAATGAAAGGACTTTTACTTATTTTGAATTGTAATTTCAGCAAACTCTTTAGGCTGCAATATTTAATCTATTTCTCTGAGGTTTGCATTACTCATGCTGCCAAAGAGCTCTTAGCAGAAGCCAATCTCCATTGGAATTCTGCACCTACACCCAGAATGTAAATAGAAGGAGAAAGATTTAAAAGTATAATTAATGAAAAGCCCATATCAGGACCTTGAGTTCCAAAGGGTAAAAGGATGCTTGCAACCAAAACACAGGTTTGAGTTCTTCTCGTTGCAAAACAAAGCATCAAATGCTTTTGGCCCCTGGGATTAAGGTCCTGGTGATTCTCCAATAGCAATGCCAAGGACAAGAAACAGATGACTTGTCCTGGCTGGGTTTTCATCTCTGCAGAGGGATTCTGCACAACAGACAGCTAGGTTACAGCCTGCACCATTACAGACCAAACCTTATCTCATTACAGCTCCAATTCCTACAAAAGCTACGGGGAAGAGCTGGATTCATTCTGAAGTCCCACTTGTTTTTACCATTCCTCTCCATTGTAGGAATGCCTTCTGGAGAAATAGCCCGTGCACCCTGCACTGCCTAAATTCCATGCTGATCAAAGGCACAAGAGCTGTTCCCGGGGGCAATAGGTTAAAATAGCCTCAAGGCCCAACAAAGGTTCAGCTTCAAGAAAGTGACAGTAGTAGGGGGAATTGGGCATATTTACAAACAAAGCAAGAGTAATTCATTATGAAAATCAAAATTAATTGTCACTCATTGCGTAATTTTTGTAGCATGGATCTTGTATGTTTACTGAAAGTCTCTTCTTGTGTGTTCTGCTCTTTTAATAGAGAGGTGGTGAAAGTGTATCTTCATTAAAAGATTTAAAGATGATACGAAGATTTTGATAGTTGAAGCATTTGCTAATGAGAAAAGCAGGCCACTAGTTTGTTTACTTTTCTCTAACTGCTCCAGTAAAGTCCCTGGTACTCCTTCTCCATATAGTGTGGTTTTACTCCCTAATTTCCTCCTCCCTTGCAGAGCAGAGATCTCACAATAAAAGGACACTGAGATTTTTCTGTAGTATACTCTGGATTTCTTTCTGTTTGTCTGTTTAAGAAAAACACCTATAGACACTTAAAAAGCTATATCTGGAAGAGAATGTTTAAGATAAAACTTTGTTAAGCCAGTCTTTAATGCTGAATAATTAAAACTTCCATACCTCAAGAAGTCTGGTGTGGAGGAATCTATGTTTAGCATTAATTTTGTAATTGCTGATAGTTAATCATATTAATTTTTTTAGAAAGTAGCTACAGATATGTTCAGTCCACTCTGATCTGTTTGTTGGCCTTAGGGAATTCAGCAAACAGAATAGAAATGTCTTTTCTCACAAAAAGCCTGTTGAAGTCAGCAGTCTGTTAGTAACCATATATTGCTTCTAGATTTCTGGCCCACTGCTCTGAAAATTTTTCCTCCACATTTTCCCAGAGCTGTCCTGCAATGCTCAGAACTCTTTAGGCTCCTGCTTAAGGTGGCTTCACCAAGTTTTAACTCTCTCGTGGGAAAGCCAAGGGCATCCATCCACTGGAGTATGAAGGACTGAAGCAACTGTTGCCAAAGTAGGCAGTCTCCCAGTGATTGGAGTGGATCCTGGAACATGCTCTGTGTGTGACTTTGAATAGGAAAAAAACCAAGAAGAATGACTTTCCAGATGCAAGGGAGACTGAAACTCTGTATGCCATGACTGTTCCTGTGGTACTGCTAAGTGACAGAGGAACTGGTGGTAACAGGCTCTCGCTTTTCACCTTAAAGCCCTCACTAAGTGCCCATCATACTGTGGTGTGGGTGACTGATAGCCCCCACCATCCTGAAGTTATAGAACAGCTTCTGTGAAATGGATGGAGTGACTCTGATTAGGAGTCTTAGTACTTCTCTGGAAGTGGGAGGAGTTTGGTGGAACTTAAACATTTCACAGTGAGCAAATATGCAAGCAAGAGTACCAGTAAAATAGCAATTACTCTTTTTGCAGATGATAAGCAAGAGGTGGAGCTGTATGTGTCCTGTCTTCCTACATACTGTTTGCTTCTTGGTTCAAGTTTCACATAAGGACTGACAAAAATGATGAAAGATTTTGAAACGAGGGTGGGTTAGGAGTTTTGCAACTCTCTTGAGCATATTGGGGCAGTTTCTGTAAAGATCAGAGCAAGTTTAGAAGCACACAGCTTGTTCAGAGCAGCAACCATCATGATGTTTCCAGCTGGACTCTGGTACTTGCTTCCAGGCACATCTGTCATAGCTTCATAAATTCGAAGTACAGGAAGTCCCTGGAAAAGGTAATTTGATTTGTTGGAATGTGAGGATATGCAGATTAATGGGTGAGTGATTGGAGGGAGAAGGCAGGGCTGCAGATGAGGGGAAAGTGGTCAAGGACAGCTGGTAGAGAAACAGTGTTCTGGATGGCTGCATGATTTACCTGTACTGGCAAGGGAAAGTGTCTGTTGTTCAGACCTGGGAGAGACTCTCTATCTCCCTAGGGGAAGCTTATACAGCTTCCCTGTATTTTGTGTCACAGAGAAGGCCATGTAAAGCAGGTAATCACCTGTCCCAGGCACCTGATGATATCTACTGGATAGGGAAGAAGTTTTATGGGCAAAAGTTTCTCCAGGATTGCCTGCTCTCATTAACTCTAATAGATCTTCTATTTTGTCTATAACAACACCTTTCTCTCATACCAGCCTGTACAGCCCCCTTTTTAATATTTCACTCTCAAGAGCCCCTGATTGCATTTCTGCTTGGTATCTCTTGCTCTTACCTGCAGTTGTAGTATATTCATAGAAAGAAAGCAAAAGTCAGTGGGAGAAAGGCTTTCAGAGGAAGAGACTCAGGCTACTTTCCCTTTTATCTTAGATATATTTATATAGATATTTACATCAATGGCAAGTGGGTGGTAAACAGGCTGTAAATATTCCCCTTATGTCAGTGTCCAGTCATAGGTGCAACAAACAGACAAAAGAAAGGTGAAAGGCACTGGAGATGAGAACCTCTATATTCCAGGACATATACACCAATACGACTTTAAGCAGCCCTGCTCTCTGGGATCAAGCTCCATTCTCTTCTCTTCTCTTCTCTTCTCTTCTCTTCTCTTCTCTTCTCTTCTCTTCTCTTCTCTTCTCTTCTCTTCTCTTCTCTTCTCTTCTCTTCTCTTCTCTTCTCTTCTCTTCTCTTCTCTTCTCTTCTCTTCTCATTTCCACAGGTTGATAAATTCATCACAAATATTAGTGATAGCCTTTCAACAGCAGGGTCTTCCTGACTGATCACTATAGACCTCTTTTTGTGCTAGCTTGGTAGTGGACATTAATAACATGAGCAGTGACCTCTGAACAAAAAAGGAAAGGTGAAAATGTACATAATTTGGGCTGCTGATGGAGTCCCATCCTCCCAGCCCACATCATGGGTGTGTGCAAGGAATTTCTCATGCATGCTCATGTGAACAACCAGTATGCACTCAGGCAGTTTCCAGTAAATGGCTCTTAAGGCTTCAGAGCCACTGCCATACAAAAGTCCATTGTTCATATGCAGGATCTGCCTCCTTACCCATTCATTATAAAAGCACAGTTCACAACAGTGGCATGTTTATCTTAGCAGGGTCCTACCAACTGAGTCACAGCCGCTGGTTTAGGTGTAGAAATGGGATTACTGTAGGTATTCTGAAACATCTGAAACGCAGAACAAGGCACGCGTACAATGTCAGTGCTCAGGCAACAGTTCTAAGAAGGTAGAATGTTACTGGGCTGAGTTTGAACCAGATAAAAGCATTTTATTATAAAAGAATGAATGCAAGGCGACTCTGGTGGAGAAACAGGGGCTTGTTCACAGGCAGCTGTCAGCCTGGAGAGTCCAACCTCCTTGGCTGTCCTCTGCAGAGAGGTTGGCTGCTCTACAGGGCAGTGGCTTACCTTCAAAATGCTTGAATTTCTCCTGAGGCTAGAATAAGTGTCTGTGAGCACTCTCACAGACGTGTTTGTGCATAGAAAACTCCAGCCAAAAGCAACACAAATCTCAGGAGGGGAGGAACAGCTGTAAGAAGTCGAACACTTAAAGGAACTGTTTCTCCAGGTCATCGAAATTTATGAGTGAGTCTGGACTGGCATTGCATTATCCTATCCTAAATAGAGTCCTGTCTTTATTATAAAGACCATATTGGTTATTTGGACAGCTGCATTCAACAGAGCAGACAAGTGTCCTGCAGGGAAAGTCTCTACATGGCCCTAAAGAAAAAACTTCACTATTTCATTCAAGCCTGTACCCTCTATGATCTTTTTCCATTTGGTTCCCTTTATACCATGAGCTGTCTCCCAACTCAGAAAACAAGGTGTCTCTTCTCCTCTTCCTTAAGAAATAGGGATTGGAGCTGGAGGAGAAAGACCTTGTGAGAAATTAGGAGTGGTGCTAAAGGAGTAGAGAGAGAGACCTTACAGCCAGTGAGGCTAAGAGTAGTGTAACATCTGTGGAATGGGAACACAACCTGCAATTTTCAGGCCACTCCCTTAAGAATCAAGAAGTCTGCTGGCACTCAGGAGATGAGGCAAGAAGGGAGAAGCAGAGACAAAGGCAGGGTGATGGCTAGGGAACAGCAGAGCAGGAATGAAGGAAGGATGACATGCATCAGGGATAGAAAGGAAAATTGAGATAGACAGTTTGGTTCCTCCGGAGAAAGACAGAGGACATCAGCAGATAGGATTCAGACAGAAGTGGCATACTGATGTCTATGCAGCTGTGTATGCAGAGGGAATCCTAGGAGAAGACATGAAAGGACAGTATCCATGGATGCTTTGCATGGTGGGAGACGAGAAGTATTTGAAAGGAGAGATGGGAAATACAGGGAATTTGGAAATGAGACCCGAAAAACTGAAGAAGGGTGAAACGTTCAAACCTTTGTAGACAAACAGGAGCAATTTACAATTCTTGAGCCTTTGACACAACAAAAATTGTTTTTCTCCAACTCCATGGGAAAAATTAGTTCATTGACTGGCAACTGTCTTACAACCTCCTTCCTGGAAGAAAACAACTTTTCCTGCTTGATCTGTTCAGTTCACTGTTACCTCACATTCAGGTTGTAACCTTCTCTGACCATGTAACAGGTGGCATTTTCCAGTGCCCCTGTCAGAAATGGCTGGGCTATGTAAGACACACATCCTATTTAGTCATTCCTGCTTCAAATCCCAAATGAGCAGGGCACAGAGGTGAAGGAGGAGGAAAAGAAGAGAGTAACATGGCCAGGCTTTTACAGCAAGAGAGGAAATGCTATATAATCATCCTTTCTACAGATAGATTCAAGGGATACTATGTACCACCAAGCAACTAACCAATTGAAAGCCTCCTGAGACAGAAAACTCTATGATGAGTACCCTGGGAGTTGTTTGGTTTCCTTCTGTACTGTTAAAATTACTGCCTAAACAATACATTTGACTAGAATACAGTAAATATGGAAATGACATTTATGAAGCACAAAAGCCCCCAAAGATTAGCCTCTGGCGCTATAATCTTTTTAGCAAAGACTGCCCTCGTTTACTCTGAGAAAATAAACAGGTGAAAACAAATGTAATCACCTGTGGGATGGAGTAATGAATTTAACCAGCCTGTTCTGTCTCCCGTGTTTATGATTGTTCTCTGCAAGTAGTTTTCTTTTGGTGGCTGCAGTCTTCTGTGTGAAACCTAATCCCCAAATACAGCGCACAGCTCCTGAGGCTCGCTTAATCTTAGACTGGCAGCAAGAATGAAAGAGGTGTCAAGGGTGATACACAGCAGGCCTGCTGGAGCTTTAGCTGCCTGGTACCAAAGGGAAAGATCCTTGGCCTTATCAGATCTCCTCAGTAAAGACTCTGCACATTCCAAAGGAGGGGCTTGGGACCAGTCAGTTGGATAAGCCAAAGCTCTGGGCAAGGGATGTGGAACAGCTGAAATGCCTTTGATCAGTCGAAAGAAGAGAAAAAAAAATCCTACACACACACAAATTACCACTATCCCCCATATGCTCTTCAGTATTATGCTGCTGAGAGGATGTGACTGAATTAGGAGTTAAGAATTCCTCCGGAGCAGAAGTGCTGATCTGATAACCTGTCCAACACTGCATTTTAGAAAGTGTCCAGTTAATGCTGATTTTTTTAAAGCTTTCTTGTTATTACTGCTAATGTCACAAAGAGAACTAAAATAAAGGGTTTTATAACTGAGTCCTC
This sequence comes from Dasyornis broadbenti, assembly GCA_013397935.1. NCBI lineage: Eukaryota > Metazoa > Chordata > Aves > Passeriformes > Dasyornithidae > Dasyornis > Dasyornis broadbenti. The sequence goes on along the minus strand of VZRN01003447.1, from coordinate 651,911 downwards.
TTTCACTATTGCTGGTTCTTACCTGTGCTGGGGTGGGTGATAATTGCCCTTTTATTTAAGATAAGCATTATTCTTACATATTCTCAATAATTTTTTCCAGTTGTTTTAGACCTGTGATTGCAGATTCCTAGAATTTTGCAGACTTTTTCCAAGCGGTCCGGAACAGAAACAAGCATGTTATCGCCAGGTGTAAATTTCTTCTGAAATACTGTCACATGAAAATTGCAAGGCTCCGTAAACCTGAAAAGATGGGGGGAAGTACCGCCAGTTTGGTCTAAGCTCCTTGTAGAGGCTTACAAACACTGCCAAACAAGAGCAACATTGTGATCTCATTCAAAGCGTTCGCATGCTGAGCATAGTGGCCTGTAAAATAAAAAACCACTATCTAGACTTGCAACGTGGAAGTGCCAGTAACAACAGAGAATTAAAAGATTATGTTTTCTGCATTATTTCATTCAAGGAGATTATAAGACAAAAGAAGAAAATGAAAAGGCACATACTGCAATTTTCTCCAAAGCAGAAACTAGCTGTGACCTCTTGAATGTACTAAATGAGTTTATGCATTAAAGCTTCCTCCCCTCACCCTCGAATGTCCCAGTGGGAAGCAAAATTGTGCCATCTAGTGGGATTTAGACCAAGTCTTAGCTGTGCGTTCCCAATGGATACTATGGACACCCTACACACCATCTCCACTTGAATCAGTTTACATTATAGCATGGACATTTTTGGATTCCACTTTGCTCCCAAGTTCAAATCCCTCCTCTGCCACAGGTGCAGGAAGGGTCCATTCACCCTACCAGGCTTAGGGCCAGAGGAGGGGAGGGGAAGTTGCTTTTTCATTTATCTGCTCAATCCACCTTTCTTCTTGGCTTGTGCATTGATGAGAAAGATGGGGGAAAATCATTTTCATGAGTATGACTTGAAAAACTTGAAAGCCCAAAGCGCCAAAGGTCACCATGAATGAAGACTCTCCTGCTTGCCAGGCAGCTGGGAGCCTTGGGTTTCTGTGCTGCATGGAGCTGGTGAATGCAGACAGAGCTGTAGCTCTATCTCATTTTCTAGCACACTTTTGTAACCTTAGTTAAGCAATAGGCCCAATATAGATTTCAGTACAGCGTTTACCCTTTGCCCTTTATGGATCTGTGTATCTTTATGGCAGAAAGTGATTTTGCAGCTTGCAGTTTTTTTCTTCTGTGCTGATCATAGTAGAGAGCCATATAATGTGTGACTTGAATACTCAAATAGGTGCAAGTTTTGTAAGAGACATATATCTACCCAATAAAACATCATAAATGCCCTTGGGACTGCTGGCTATTGCCTGAGTCACAACAGGTGAATGAGTAACAACTCCATAAGAAGTTTTCTGTACTACTAAAAGTAAAGTTCACTGGCCAGTCTTCAAATAATTAACAACCCTCTTCTCTACAAACACAGAAAAAAACGACCTTTTCCAACAAGGCATAAGCTGTTTTTCTCCAACTCAAATCATCCCCTGGAATAATCGGATCAGCTTTGCCCACCAGCAGACCTTTTGTCTTCTATGAGTCAACATGGAAAGGAATCTTAAGAATGTGTTGGTCATTTCTTTCGGATTTTTACTTCTCTTTACTGCTTACGGAGGACTCCAGAGTCTACAGGTAAGTGGGGCATCTCCCACTGGTTATCAGGACAGCTGGTCTGGAAGGGCATCAGGCCAACTGGTAGTGTGAAACACATCAGTCTTTCCATGGTCTCTGTGAGGAAGGTATGAACAATATATTTATGAGGTGGGTTAGGATATTAACTTGCTGTAAGTTAATATTCCTCACCCAGATCCATAGCATTTACTAAATATTTTATTTTAGTATTTCTCAAATAGTTCAAATACTTGTGTCATCCTACTTCTTCAGATCCACAAAACTTGTTTGAATAGGAGCAGAAAACAAAATTAACCTGAGATGACTTTGCTCAAAAGAAGATATTGCAAAACGGAAAACAAGTTCAATTTCTTGAAAGGGTTTATTTTACATGTTTCTAAGTTGTTACAGGTTTATAATTATTGTTGTACAACAATGTAAAATTATAAAAAATTATTCCCAAACCATTAAATAAGTTAAGTATAAAATAATACAGTAATTTCTAGGATTGTGATATAACGTAACAGTAAAAAATATTATTTAAAATCAAAGGCATTGGTGGATTGTACTGGCATTAACATCTTAAAACATAGTAGCAGAGATGGAGTCCTAGAATGACTTGAATACTCAGGATACCATTAGAGCTCATTTGTTTATCCAAAACAGAAGATTGAATTGTTCTGTTGCTGTCTATGAATGCTTCTGAGTAGATAACCACAAGGAAAATCTTCTCAGTCCAGAAGGCTCTGCTGGTCTAATGGCTGATAAATGAACAGAAGCCATTCATAAGCAGCTTTAGGCAGGATATTAATATATGATCATGATCAATTGGATTGGATTTTCCCACTGGAGTGAGAATCTGTATGCCTTAAATGTGGAACTTGATACATAACATGATATGCTTTTCCATAACAAGGGGTTGATCTCATTTCAGGAAGAGATCCCTCCTAGTTCTGTAAATCTCGCTTCTTCTCTCCTTGAACAGCTTTTCTTGGCTGACATTGTCAGATTCTGAGCTCTGGGCTGTTCTGCAAAAACAGTCCCAGAACTGGATGGAGATATTATGAGTTGGGGAGACTAGTGAGGTAGGGCAAGATAAACCCAAGAAACTGCAAGTCCATCCCACCATCTGAAATGGTTGGTTAGAGCATAGTGGTAATAACACCACGGTTGTGGGTTCAATCCCCATACAGGCCATTTACTTAAGGGTTGGACTTGTTCGTCTTTAAGGTGCCTTCCAACTTAGAATATTCTGTGAATCTGTGAACTTGTAAGCACTGGAATGTTAAAAATTTTCATAATTAATTTCAATATTCCACAACCTGACCCCTCCAAAGAATCTCCAGACAGTAACAGTCATGTGGTTTTAGAAGCCTAGCTTCTAATTTTTGGAAGTTGTAGCTGACAAAACCAGGCATGTGATGTTTCAAAATTAGGCCTCTGAGATCAGGAAGCCTCTTTGCCTCTTTACAAAACAGCCATCCCAATTCCCCAATACCTTGCCACTGCTCTAACAGAGATCCTCCTCACCTCGCTCTGCTGGTGCCTGGTCCTCACCAAGGCTGCTGCATGACTGCCATGGTCCTGCATGGCCAGACTGCACAGCCACTGCAGGCTTTGAAAGTGTTCCATGAAGCCAACAGCTTCACTCCCCTACAGTGCTCTCCCGTGCAACCCCCTCAGCATCCAGTCCCACTTCCAAAATCATATTGGATAATATCAGCTATTAATCAAAACAATCAGGAAAACATTGATAAGCAGCAATTGTAGAATGGCTTGGATTAGAAGAGACCTTAAAAATCGCCTAGTTTCAACCCTCCTGCCATGGGCAAGAACACCTTCCACTAGACCAGGTTGCTCAGGACCCCATCCAACCTGGCCTCGAACACTTCCAGAGATGGAATATTCACAAATTCTCTGGGCAACCTGTCCCAGTGCCTCTGCATCCTTACAGTAAAGATTTTCTGTCTAATACTTATCCTAAATCTCTCTTCTTTTAGTTTAAAACTCTTGGCCTTTGTCCTATCACTCTCTGCCCTAGTGAAAAATCACCTCCCCACTTATTAAAAGTACTGTAAGGCTGCAGTGAGGTCTTCCTGGAGTCTTCTCTTCTCCTGGCTGAACAATCACAACTCTCTCAGCCTGTCTAGGAGAGGTGCTTCATCCCTCTGATCATCTTCATGGCCCTCCTCTGGACCCCCTCCAACAGGTCCATGTCCTTCCTGTGCTGGGGACCCCAGAACTGGATGCAGTGCCCCAGATGGGGAGTCACCAGAGCATAGTAGAAGTGGAGAATCACTTCCCTCAACCTACTGGTCACACTTATTTTGATGCAGCCCAGAAAGCAGCTGGCCTTCTGGACTGTGAGCAAACACTGTTACTCCTGTCCAGCTTTTTATCCACAGAATTCCCAAGTCCTCCCCTGCAGGGCTACTCTCAAGGAGTTCTTCCCCCAGTCTGCACTCGGGTGACCCAGGTGCAGCACCTTGAATTTGGACTTGTTGAACCTCATTAGGTTCACACGGACTCGTTTTTCAAACTTGTCCAGGTCTCCCAACTTGATCTTCTCATTTCAACTTTCAGAGCATCAAGACAAGAGGAGAACTGTTTTGGGCATAAAACTACAAAAGCTAGTTAGATCAGTAAAATGTCATTCCTGCTTTGTGAAAATGTGGGTGAATCAATTACTTCCAACTACAAAGGGCTGCTGTGAGCATGTTAGGATATTTGGACCTTGGCCTCTGAAAAAATTAGAAATTATTGGACCTGTAGTTTAAAGCAAAGAATCTTCCACTGTTGCTATGTAAGCCCTTGCAATGCAGATCTGAGGACATTCCTGCCTGAGACAACAAGTGAAGGCCAAGAAAAGAGGTTATCCTTCATTCAACTCGCTTTCAAAGAGAAACTCAAATTCCATCAAATAATCTAAAGACTGACTTACCAAATCTTTGAATCTGAACAATCCTTGCCTGGTTTTGTATCATGTTTTCATAAAATGGTCTATCATTTTGAGGAAAATCATAAATCCATAATCAGGCTGCTTTGTGGAAATGAGACAGAAATACCCAGGCCCTGAGGTTTTGTCTCTCTATTTCTGCCTGAAGCCACTCTCTGTACACCATAATAATATGTACCTGTGATGAAATTTGTCTCAGTCACTATTTTTGTCCATGCAGAGCAGTCTCAACTCAGAAGAAGGCCTGGGTGTTGCTTCCCTAAGTGTTCTCTATGCTGCCCTCATCTTATCATCCATGTTCCTCCCTCCAATCCTCATCAAGAAGCTGGGCTGCAAGTGGACCATTGCAATCTCTATGTGCTGCTACATCGCCTTCTCCTTAGGGAACTTCTATGCTAGCTGGTACAATTTAAATACTTTTAACTCTGTCTGTTGTGTTCAAACAAAATAAGTAAGGGCAAAGCTCTTTCTTCTTTTTCTTCTCCATTCCTACTCTCTGTGTTGCAGATTAGAAGGTTGGATGCAAAAGCTGCTACCTGCAACAAATAGAGACAAATAAATCCAGTAGTAGGTTGACCCAAGAGGCGAAAATATGTAAAGAGTCAGAAGGAATACATCCATCCTCCCACCTGAATGTGATTCTCTAACTCATGTTTGTAGCAGAGATTCCCCTTTGGGAAAAAAGATAAATAAGTTTCATTTAAAAGTCAAAAGACTTTTAGGGCTGTTTGTGAAAAGGTTGAAGGGAACAGTAGAGCTGGGAGCAGAGGACCACAGGAGGAGGCTAGCTCCTGCCTTGCCCTCTCAAAAGGTAGGTGAACGACTTGTGCTCTCCCATGACAGGAGATGCAACTCTGTGGAGGAAGGTTGTTGTTACCCATCTTCTGAAGGGCATGTGCAATTTAACTCTCAGTTACGAGAAGTTAAGGCACAATGAGCACTGTCCAAGCCAGCCTGGCCTAGGCCTAGTCCACACACAGAGCTGGGAGTGCTGGAGCATCCCAACCTTCACAGGACCAGCCTTTCCTTGATTCCATGTAACAGATTTATTGTATCATACAATGGATAAATCTATTTCCTTGGTGTCTATTTTTGCCTCTGGATCTTTGGGCTAATGATTATTATACTAATGGATAACAACTATGCTAAATAAAGTGTTCTTTGGCAGGTACACACTAATCCCTACCTCTGTGATCCTGGGCTTAGGAGGAGCACCGCTCTGGTCTGCCAAATGCACTTACCTCACCATTGCTGGCACTTCATACGCTGAGAAAGCAGGAAAAAACGCAAAAGACATTATCAACCAATACTTTGGGGTCTTCTTTCTGGTGTTTCAGTCTTCTGGCATCTGGGGAAATCTTATCTCATCCTTGATACTTAGCCAATCCTCCACCAAAGGTAAAATGTATTTAAAATTTTGGCACTTCTTTCTATAAACATCAGCCAGTTCTAGACAGATAAGAGGTAGATTTCTGCAGCTGAGCTTTCATAGTCAGTGGAAACAGGCACTTCAGATGAGAGTTAGCCCATCTGAGGATAGATGTCTGTAATAGATGAGATAAATTGCTCTCTGAAAATGTCTATTTTCTATCAAAAATCAGCCATAAAGAGAGTTCAGACAAATAGCTAAAAAATAGAAGTCTATTGAATTCTGTTCAAATTCTACCCCCGTGTTACAAAGCACAGCTAGGCTGCAGGCAGTGACAGTCCTTCACATCTGACTTCTATTAAAAGCTGATTAAAACGAAAGGCAAAATACTGAAGCAACTTTTCTGCAAAGCTTATAGGATTGGGTTAGTTTGCTGTTAAAGATTCAAGGTTAGTCAGACTGATGCTGGAGTTTGCTGAAAATGAGTGCTCTACAGAGCTGTCAAGAAGAAATAGCAGTAGCTGTTGGCAGGAGTCTGTGTGCCAGGGCTCCTCTGCTGTATTTCAGGCTCAGACAGCAGATGCCAATGTAGCTTGAAGAAATCACTCAACAGCAGTGCCCTAATTTCCCATGCATGTAATTGCTGTCAATTTTAAAAGGGTAGTTGTGAAGATAAATTAATATTTGGATGCCACCTTAGAGATTCAAAATGCTTTGATGTCTCATCAATGCAGTCCCCTGTACATTCCTCATCCTGTCAAAGTCAGAACAGGGCTGACATGGAGAGAGCTTTTCATATACACAGCTACCATGAGTAGCAAGAAGTTACATTTCTTCCCTGGCTCAGTTAAGCAGAATGTCCTCTGAAGAGTTTTCAAATAACTACTAGGTTAAAACTAAATGTCAGGAAGTTGGCATCAGGTTTTAATCTTTGAGTACTTGGGTTTATGGCAAAGTAGTTGTCACAAGTGTGATACTTGTGGAGAATCATGGTTCCTTTAAACCCAAGTAACTATAGATGAAGTGCCATTAAAGCAGAATGCTGACAGACCTTTTCAAGCTCAGTGGAGCCACATGATATCTCAGGAGGGACTGTGTGTTCTGATTGCACTTGCAGGGCAGAGGCTGTGGTGCAGCTGTGGGGTCTGAACAGACTGCAACCGTTTGACTTTTCTCTGCCTCACAGCACACATCGTTTTAAAAAGAGGAAGAAAACACTATATTTTTGGTCTTGTAAATCCCCTCCTAGTTTTACATCTGAGGATGTTCCTCCAAATTCTAAAGACACTCTCATACTTACACAGAATTTAAGAAAATGCAGTGTTCCTGTGAACAGCTCTCAAAGCCAAAGGCCTTGCATATCTTCACAACAGTGACGCTTAGTTATACCATAAGATTCCCTACTGTGCCTTCTCAGTGAGACTCAGCTTCAGTCTAGAGGGAACTTCTTTTCTGGGGTGAGTGGGTAAGAATCTCCAGTAAAGCAATTATTTTTCTCTCCTCTGAGAGTTGTGCAAAGGCATCCATTAATATTTTCATGTACTTAAAATGTATAATTTCACTGAGCAGTAGGGAATATATAGCATGTGTCTGCAGAATCAAAATGCATAAACTTCAGACATGTACCTACACTTGATGTATTGCCTGCCTCACTGCAACCAGACACAGCAAGGCAAAGTTACACCATGAAGTAATACCAAAACTGAAGGCAGTAATCGGTGTAAATTGCAAGAGCCATCCTCTCTCACTCATCAGTATTGCAGTTTTAATTCAAGAGAAACAGTACAAACCCCGCCTTCAAGCTTGCATGTGACAAATTGCGTGTGCATCTTCATCTTCAGATGATGCATGAACCAATAAAAAACTTGTTTTACACACGTCCACACTTCACTCGTGACTCACCTTTTGCATATGGTAATTTTGCTGAGAGTCTCTTTGTCCAATTTTTGCTGCAAGTCTATAGAGCTAGCCAGTGACTATAACAAAGTAATGATTTTCTTTATGTTACTAAATTTTATCTTATGTTGAACCTAAAGTTGTTTATGAAGCTGGTTAGACAGCTGATTTACATCACAGTAGCTTTGACTGGAAGCAACGAGGAAAAACACACTAAAAGTAGTTACACAGTAACCTTAATTGAAAAATTATGGATCAACTCTTATTTAAGGAATCAGCCAAGGTACAACTGTATTGCCCTTTATTGTGCTTGGACCAGTGACAAATTCTGCCGCGAAAGCACTAAAATAATTGTGTGGGTTTTGGATCATCCTCCTCCACTAGACAGCTTATTCAGGCTTACACTTGGGGTTAATATTTATTCTTTACCAAAAAGTACTGGAGGAAGTGGGCACGGTGTTGTGGTGGCACAGTGTGCGTGAGTACGTGCACGTGTATGGCTCTGACATATGCCCCACACAACAGCGATAGGACTGAACAAAGCAAAGGTCTTACTCCAAAGCCTGCTGAGCTGTTCTAGCTTCAAGTGTGCTCTCAGAAAGTTACAAAGCCCATAATAAAACAGTAAGGTCAGGAATAGCAGGCTACTCGGAAGACCGTCATACTGGGTAATCATAATTTGAATTTATATTAAAAAATATATATCTTGAGGTGGTTTCTGTTCCTATAACATATACAGAAATTATCAGGAGAGGGAAAATGAGGGGTGACTGTAGGAACTGAAGTCCTTCAGTCCAGTTCTGGTGTAAACTAAGGGATCTATCTCATGGGATGTTATGATTAAGAGGTAGAAATACAGACTCAAATTTTGAATACTGCAAATTGAGCTTGGATTCAGATTTCTGCCTCTAACTTTAGTCCCTGTCCTCATGTAGCCATCAATTCAGTGTTTGGTCTCTCTTTCACTTCTATGAAACGAAATTTTTGCGTGTTAAACTGGGATTCTGAATTTAAATACCTCTAATCAGGAAAGATTTGAAATCAGGCCCAATCACCTTTTATCCTTACACATAGTGTGCACATATCTGATCTCTCCACTGACCTGCCTTTCTTTTGGGTCTTATTTAATTAGTGAATATCTCAGAAGAAGACCTGGCATGCTGTGGAGCATACAACTGCCTGACTGATACCACTAACACCACTGGGTCGGCCAAACCTGCCAACTCCTTAATCTACACACTGCTGGGGGTCTACACTGGTAAGTAATCCACACAATCTTTAATCAGTATCAGTGATGGAGAGCCTAGTATTTCTGGAATCTAGCATGGCTTTGCAGATTAAGTTTCTGACTTTCTCATTCAATCCAATTTGCCAAAGGGAAATAAGATATGTGAGAGCTGTAAACAACTCCTTCCTAAATAGTTCAAATGCTTTGTGCCAGAGCCATATCAGTTTTATCCAAAGGAGAAAGATATTCTTTACATTTTTCACCTGGAATAAAGCTGATGCCCAGTGTGGTGACCCAAATTCAGCCAGGTAAATTGGCATGTCTCCCATTTAGTAACTACAGCTGCTATAGACCTTCCTTGCACAAGGCTAGAAAAGAATCAGAGATAAGGGAAGCTGATGCCATTAAAAACTGGAAAGACAAAAACAGATGTGCAAAGATTCACTGAGTGAGGAAGGTTTCAAAAAGTATCCCGGGCAAAAGAAGTTATTCTCTGGATAAAGGAAAGTATCTGGCAAGGCAATCTGCACCTTAGCGCTGTCCAAATATCTTTGCAGTCTCTGAACACAGATGTACTCTCTGTGCTGAGACGAACGCATGGAATTTGCCATACACTCCTCCAAGTGTGTGTGATCCAGGTGGAAGCAGCTCCCAGTGGACAAGGGCATTGCAGCAAACCCTTCCTCTCTCCCCAGCCTCCATTCCTAATTGGTGGGAAAATGTAAAGAATATCCCCCCATGTTCCTCCCAGAATGTACTGGAGATGATGACTTTCTGCTAAAGGCATGTTTGTCTCTAAAGTTTAAATTTAAATTTGATGACTAATATATATAGCGCTCCCTTAGGCTTTGTGCATGCAAAATGAATGCAACCCTGCTGTCTACTGACCTCGCATCTGTAGGGTTTCATTTTTCTCCTTAGCTCTTATTAAAAGATATGTCTTTTCCTACCTCAAGGGAAAGTAAATAGCTAAATATTTCATTCACAGCCATTTTTTAAAAAGTGTTCTCTATTTGGTGGCTGAATACATATTTTGCCCAGCTTGGATGGAGACAATAATGGATAAGTCTTCTGTTGTTTAGCTCTCTCGAGGACTGTGAATGCTTCTATTTATGTTCGTACCAACTACTATTAAGCCATGCTATTATCTCCTATAATTGCTCTTGATTCATTTAACATACTTGTTAGATATATTTTTCCTGAAAATGTGGATGTCCTGCTCTCACCCATTTAAGTTCTTCAATTAGCTGGTAAGTACTAATAAACATGCTGGCAGAACCAGTAATGACTTGCATCACAAAGGGTTTACAGCTCAGCCACAGTGGGGAATCAGGACACTGGAGAATACGATTTCATTCTAGGAGACATGGATGAAAAATTATAAGCAATTAAAAAATGAGGCAATTTATTATAAATCTGCTTATGTATGTAGATATTAAAAGTTCACAGGAGAGACAATATCCATACAGATAACATAGGAGCACATTAAACAAGCAATGTGGATGGAAAGAGGTGCCTGGTTCTCCTCTTACTCTAAGCTGTAGTTGGTTCTATGGATAGAATTCTAGGCAGCATAAGGGAGGAAACATTATCATGCCCTGCATCTGTAATGAAGCAATCAGTTGTGAATCTATGGCTGTCTCATGTGTATTATGAGACATGGTTATCTTCTTGATAACACGAAAAAGATTGTTTTGATTCACTGCAGAAGCAACAAATCTAGACTGATACATGCATGATCATTTTCTGATTAACTACTCTATGTATTCTTTTATACGCTGCTTCTGCTAGGAAATTATAGATTCAAAGCAATAACTTCCATCTTCTTCGAGTTAGCTAGAGCTGCTCACTATCATCTTCAAAACAGCACATATTCCATACTCAAAGCAAGGTTCTGAGCTGAAAAAAAAAAAAAAAAGGCACAACATATACAGGATTTCAAGACAGCATTTATTTTTCTTTCCATGTATTTGAAAGAAGATCCCCTCTAGCCATGAAAACCTTGGCACTGGAAGTGAATACTCCTCTCTCTTGTTGATTTAAAGCCTTCTGATAGCTCCCGAGGGAGTGTTTCTGGCCAGCTCCCATCACCGCGCCCCTGGATTACCCTGCAAGGGTGAGCCATCACCCTCTGCGGCCGCGCAGCTGGCCCGGCGGCTGTCACAACAGGCCAGCCGCAGCTAAGCTGAGGGGATTTGCGAGTGCACAGCTGTATGCAGAAGATGTGAATGTAGATCAGGCCTTCTTGTTTATACAGAAATGGCCTTTACACTGAAGCGGAATCAGAGGCATCTGCCAAAATATCCCACAGAGAGCTAAGCACTAAGTCAGAACAATAACAGCAGCAAGCGACTCCCATCATTCTTCCAGCATTCCTCAGCTTTTCATGAACTTTTTGTTTTGTTTTTCTTGCAGCTAGTGGTGTGCTAGCTGTGTTGCTGGTTATTATATTTCTGGACCAGATCAAATCTGACCAAGCAGAGACTGAGAAAGAAAAACTAGAGGCACCATCCTTTTGGTCTACGTTCCTAGCAACTTTCCGGCATCTTAAAGATAAAAGACAGTGTCTTCTAATCCCTCTGACAATGTACAGTGGGTTTGAACAGGGATTTCTTTCTGGTGACTACACAAAGGTGTGGATGTCAATGAAACTCTATTTCTGTCTGATTTTTTTGTGCCGTTGTGTCTTACTATTGCATCTGAACTATATTTACTTGTCAAATGAAGATGTTTTTAATGGTGATTTGTGGATTGCAAAATTACTGCTTACTTCTATTTGAATGAACTCTGAGTGACATCTTCAAACGGGAGAGGCCAGCAGTAAGTATGTCCCTTGGAACAGCCTCAAAAACAATGCAGTAGAGAGCTTAACTCACCAGTGGAGGCCACAGCAGAGAGCTACAGGTTCAAACTCTTCACCTTGTTGTAAATAACAAACTGGGAGCAAAGCCAGAAGCCAGCAAAGCTTTTATATCTTCCTTCCTTCTGGTTTCCCTAGAGTTTGTATAAGTGCAAGCCAGCACACATTCCATGTATTTTATTTTGACAGCCTTTACGGTAAGAGGGCAAGTCCTCAACATGGCTGGCTGAAAGCCCTCGCCAGTCACTACTGCAACAGGTCCAGACCCTGACAGACTGAAATGATTAAAACCACCTCTGCTCCTCCAGTTTCTTGACAAACCTAGACACACAGCAGGTGTGTCCTCCAGGCATTTGTTGAGAAAGCCTCCAAAGAAAGAGGATGACCTTCCAGAGCTGCTTCTTTCATGCTTAATCTTTCAAACCTTGCATATAAATCAGATGGAAAAGTGCACTTGTTGCTGTGTTGGAATGGATTGAAAGGGGCACCCCGTGACCACGTTCACTGATCACATGTTCTTATAGATCAGATCCTCTTCATTTTTTGGGACCTACTCTGTAATAACCATGGTGTCAATTGTCAATTTTCATCTCTTGGGTTATGACGGAAAGGACAGAAAATTCCTAATGCTGCTTCCAGAAATTTTATTTGTATAGCAAGCAGTGCTCAGATTTGTTCTGCTTGTTATTCCTCTGTTTGCATGGCATCAGTCTGATTGGGAACTGGGTTAGGAATGTTGCTGCTGAAGGCCAAATATGTCAATACACCAGGGACTTGTCGGCAAACTCTCTAGCTGTACTCTTTTGATCTCATCCATGCTGGCTATTTACCGAATACTCAGGCTAAGAGCCTTGAACTTTAGTTGTATATTTTCATCAAAGAAAATGTGGCACCACTATCCCTTCTCTTCCAGGTATATGTGACCTGTGCCCTGGGGATACAGTATGTTGGCTATGTGATGATCTGCTTTGCAGCTGTAAATTCCCTCTGCTCTCTGCTCTTCGGAAAGATCTCCCAGTTCACGGGTAGAAAACTTCTATTTGCATTGGGTATGTAAAGGTTTCTTGAATGACTGATCACCGTATGTAGTCAGCTCCAGTACTCCCCCACTTTGCATGTACAAAGGGATAGCTTGCTGTCGGCTATTAGTTAAAACCAAAGTCAGTCTGGAGGCAAACTTCATTCCTGGAAAGAGAGGCAGCTCAGTTCACAGTGAAGCAGTGTACTGCTGTCTTTGCCTCACATCCCTTTGCTGGTGATGTAAGTTCACCCTGCTTTTGAGGCCACTATCCATGCAGAAAGTGCATGGTCTTGCAAATGATCTTACAATGCAGACATTGAGACTTCCACTAGAATAAGGATTTCACCACTGGCTGAAACCTCCTCACCCTTAGGGAGTGAAAGCAGATCGCTGTTGACCTGAGTCTCAGAGAATGGCAAACTTGGAAATTTGAGCAAAATTTCAGGAAATTTTTTTAAAGTTGGCCTGTTGTCCTTTACACTACTTGTTCTATAGGGAGAAAAATAGAAGAAAGTAATGTGTCAGGCTAGAATAACTTAAGGGCATGTGTATGGGACAGTAATTTTCATGTTGCCTTGAGAAGAGATTTGCGTATTTAAGAACATCTCCCCCTCCAGGGAACATTTTTCCAATGAGTAATGAGAGTAATGGAGGCATAAAAGAATACCAAGAAATACTTCTTTTGTGCCTCTGTATGCATTATGCATCCTGAAGTGGACTAATACCTTATTTGCACTATGCAATAATTTGTATTATTAGAAACATCATTAACTGGATCAATGTGCATCAAAACATTCTAGGCAGTTTCTCCACAGGAAATTTTAAACCTGGACAAGGAAAGAGAAATTTAGAGTATTTTCTGCTCCAGTCACTAGCTCAAAGATTCTTCTGTCTGTTCTAGGTGTGTGTCTCAATCTGTGAAATTCAGATTTAAAAAAAAAACAAACCGGCTAATAGTAGCAATAATCAATTAAAATGTCCCCAAAACTCTCGTGTTAGCAATGGAAGACCTCTGAACCTCTCAGTTGTGTGTAGTGGTCCTTGTACTCAGCCTGTGAAGGTGCACCAGTGGGGGAGGAATCTGTGACTCATTTACAAACCACTTTTTAAAAGAAAGACCCAAAGCCATCAGACCCTCTAGAAATCCTTCATTGTCTCCTCTGGCCCTGAATGGAAAGGCAAGGAGTGCAGAAGGGTGTTTGCTCCCCCTTCCCACATGCCTCACATGGTGACTGCAAGCTTTTCAGGAGCTCCTTCTCCTACTCAGTGGCTCGTGTCCTTCGGGCTAACAACCATATCAGCGCTGAGGATCTCTCAGCTCAGGACCCTGCTCAGAATTATGAATCAGAAATTCTCAAAGGCTTGCATTGTCTTGTATTTCATGTGATACCAACTCAGCACAAACTTCAATGAACCAGAAAGATTTAAGATTGCCTTGTGCTCTCGTTGGGGGAAGAATAAAAAAGTGCTATCTACCACTATCTGTCCTGGTTATAATTGCATCTATATTTCTCTTCTTTCTTTCTAAATCACCAGCCACAGTTACAAACATGGCCTGTATAATAGCACTATTGCTCTGGAAACCTCATCCCAAGCATCTTGCTGTGTTTTTTGTGTTCCCTGCTCTTTGGGGCCTAGCTGATGCTGTTTGGCAAACACAAACTAATGGTAAGTCCTGGTGATAATGAAATGTATTGTCTTGAGGTATAAAAATCTGCGTGTTTGCATCTGTGAAACAACGTGTGCACAAAAATCATAATGGCTTTACGACAGCATCTGAAAGAAACATGTTAACTCATTGGAAAGCAAAGAAATAGAACAAGTTGGGAACAAGAACACAAAATACTCATTGAACCAATTTTTTCCAAGATGAGGAGAGAGGAATACTTCAGAGAATGATAATGGGTATTCAGAATAAATATTCTGGAGGAGTATTTCAAATAAATTTAGAAACTAAGAAGAATTATACCTTTAGTCTGTCTTTTGAAATAAAAGAGAGCACTCTGGATAAAATTAACTCAAAGCTCTGCAACAAAAGAAGGATACTGTCTGTTGGGAGTTATTGGGAAAAAATTGTAGAAGAAAACCACAGAAAGTAACATTATGTAGGCAAGTAAATTCATACAGCTCTGATTTAACTCCATTTCAAAAATCATGATCTAATGTGATAAGGCATAAGAAGGCAATAAAAAGGAGCAAGGTCCTGGGAGATTTCTGCTTGAAGGAAGACTAACAAGCTAGAACTCTTTAGCCTGGACAAGTGGTAAGTATGAAAAGCAGTCAGTAAGGTAATTAATTGTATGGAGAAGGTGACTTGAGATACACTATTTCTCTTAATAACGGAATGAGTGGCACCAGATAAAATTATCAGGCAGAAGCCTTTATGGAATATTTATGAAATAAATAGTATTTCTAACATAATGCATAATCAAAGTATGGAATTCATTGCCAAAAATTTAAGCTGGAATTACATCACATCATTACAAAATCACTTCAGGAGAAAGTAGTTTTGGGGACTACTAAAGGGTGGTAATCCAGTGGAAATCTTCAACTCAGAGCATCCCTATGTCTTTGATCGCCGGAGTCAGGAGGACTTTGCGGGGAAATACCACTGTATGCTTGCCTTATTTCCTACACTCTTATCGCAGGAGTCTGTTAATGAAACGATACCGCAGGACTCCTAATTTGATGCATGAGGTTTATTCTTACATGTTCTGCTTTGCAATTGCACAGTGCAATTAATTATTATGTACTGACAGTTCAGAAAATGAGCTGATACTAGCAGACTTCTGTAAGATTTGTTTAAACTTATCCCTTAATGAAAACTAGAAGTTCTCTTATGGAGACTTAAGCCAGACTTTCAAGTGCTGGAGAGGGTGAGAAAGAACTATAGTCTGTTCATGACTGTCAGTCACAGTCTTTTTAAATCAATTCCATAGCCTGGGTCAGTAAGACAGTTAATAAATGGTCTCCCACCTGCTCCTGTATTTTACCCCTGATTTCATGAATACTGTTTTCCTCTCTCCCAAGTTCATATTTGGCAGATGCCACAGGAATATGCATGTGGCAGAACTAGCTCCTCTCGGCACACATGAGGTTATGTGTCTTGACCTTCCTGCCTCTGATCCCTTTGGTTGTTTCAGTGGCTTAGAAGATTTCACCCGCTAGCCAAAGTGTCATGCTCCTCCTGGAGAGCCAAATGGAAAACATGGCAGTCCATTGCCTGGTGCTGACAGTGGTCTCCTTTCAAGCACATGTAGGGACCCTGCCTCCACCAAAAAGGAAATGACCAACCAGTGTTCTTCTCTGCCCCTCCAGCAGCTCCAGCTCATATTCCCTAGAGGAGAGCTAGTACAAACATCAAGGGACATCCTTTCATCATCTCACATCCTAACCCAGAGCCTTGTGCTTTAGGTAAAAATTTTAAATCAGTGCTCTTGTTATTCAGGTTCATGGAAGGACAACATCAGTGAGGATTTGCTCTCTCTGAAGTAAAGCTGTTCATTTCTTTCCTGCTTCTTCAGCCACAGTTCTTTCTGACAGCTCAGCAAGCTTCTTCCTAACACTCTTGAAAAAAAACATATCTCAGTCTTCCACGGGAATAAAGGACCTGTCCTTTGTCCTACTTCTATCTTGTCCAGAAAGCCTTGTCCTCAGATATTATGTTTCTTTCAGAAGGATGAGGGTTGGAAGAGACCTCTGGACTTCAGATGGTTCAACCCCCTTACTCAAGCAGGGCCACTCAGGCACAGCCACTTACTCACGACCATGTCCGGAGAGCTTTTGATTCTTTCCAGAGAAGGAGACTCCACACCCTCTCTGGGCAACCTGTGCCAGTGTTCAATCACGCTCATGGTAAAAAAATAGTCTTTCCTGATGTTCTGAAGCAATGGCCTGTATTTCTGTTTGTGCCCACCACCTCTTGTCCACTTTTCTTGGATTCCACTGAAAAGAGCTGGGCTTTGTACCCTCTCTTCTAGGATTTACACTCATTTGAGGTGTCCTTGAGGAGGATGTTTCCTAAGTAAGTTCTCTGCATGAATGATAAAAATAGACCTGAGGCCCACATTAGGGAGAAAAGGAGTAACTACAGAGAACTTATAGAGAAGGTGGCTGGGAAATTACTGTGACTTCCAAACTCCCAGATGAGGCAAAGACAGTGGACAGTGCTTCATACTTGATGGTGAGTGAGCACTGCAGCTATGTGACAGGATTAATCTCTATTTACAGCACTGTATCCGGTCGTCTCCATTCCCAGATTCCTGCAAGATACTTGTGAAAATTTCACGTTTATGATAGCTTGGAAAACACCCAAATGTTCCTGTTGCTTGCATAGTGTCTTTTTTTGGTCTGCACCTTACTCAGCTGTTTCACAGCTCTCAGTTATAAAATTATACAAAGTTTGCTTTGTCACATTGTCACAGGGAAATATCGAGTGATGACATGAAACCTTAACAGAGAGGTACAGTGACATTACCCCACAATGCTGCATCCCAGAATAGGATCTTCACTTTGACATACCCACGCAGGACTAAATCTCCCCTTCAAAAGTTTTATAGAGATACACATCACATGAAAAATTCCCAGCATCAAGGACTATGAGGTGAGATAAGACCTCCAAAGTAATATTGGAGACTGAGGTTTGTGGTCCTTCCTTTGCTAAGCTCCTATGGGTACTGCTTGGGCTTCAGTAGATTAACCAGTGAACACATAAATGACATTGTGCCACATGCTTAAGGCATTCTGTGGCTTGCTTTGTGCTTCTGTGGATATTTAATACTTGAGTACCCCCTAGAGGGCTCACGGTGGATGAGTCACTCCATCTTATAAAGGTTTCCTGACATGTTTGTGTTCTTCTGTGGACGCTCTCACTTATTCCTGATGAAAGCTACTTCATTTCAGAGCATGTAGTGCCCTTTCTTGCCTAACTTAAGCACAGATGCTATTTCCCACTGACAAAAATTGCACTTGTGGCATCACAACGGGGGCATCACAATCATGTAGCACAGAGCTTATCAGGTAGACTACAGTAAAACCAAGTTCTTTCCAGGCTGATTTGTGTCTTTAGAAAAGATATGAACGACTCTAAAGAGTTTATAAACCTGGACTCAAATAATTTCCAGCAGTCCTGTTATATACTCATGCCTACTAGTACCAGGGGAATGAGTAGGAAAACAGGCAGTGGTAAAAAAGCAGGATAATTTCCATGGAAGTGAACTGTAAAATTTCAGACCTAGCAGCCTCTCCATTCACTCAGCCCTGCAGGTCCTGCTGAAGCTCATAAGGGCAGTTTGCTTCAAAATACCAAACATGTACCAGCTGAAAACCAGAATCTTTACACATGGAACTGTCATGGCATCAGAAACCTTCCTATATTACACTTACTTCACTAATATCTTTCCAGAAGATAACACTCGGCATATCAGGAAAGCAATATAAACAACTTGTACCTGTCCATTTATTAGGCAAAACTATGAAGGACTATCATAGCTACACTCCACTCAGCCAGTTTAATGAACTAAGTATATCTTGTGATGCACTTGTCCAGATTTTCCATCGTGTCTAAATTGAAACAGTTCAGTAAATGACCTCTTGCACTCATCAGGATACAGTAAGTTTTTACATAGAAATCAAGTCTCCCCCTACTTAACAAAACGGAAGGCATAGTTGAGTCTACCCAAATTTTCTGAGAACTTTGCACTCCTCTGTGCCTTTTGGCTGAATGGACATATTTCAAACAGATGTGTTAGTAGACAAGTGATGAAAAGAGTCAAAGTTCATTATATTCTTCTCTTCCTCTCCATGCACACCACAGCTGAGTCAGAGGAAATGCCTCCTTTATCATCGCTGATGCTAGCTCAGCACCCAGCAGAAAGCAAGGTCTCTCTCCCTTCCCTGTGTCCTTCACTAGTCAGACCTGGAGTTTGGGAATCCCTCCCTGGATCCCAGTTGTGGGTGTGCAACTGACTGAACTCACTGGGAACTTCCCAGTGAACACAACTGCATTAGGATGATCAGTTGAACTGACTGTCAAGTAAGTTTCCCAGTTGCTGCCTGGAAGTTCTGTATGCATCAAGAATAATCTATTTTCCAATCCATCTAGGAGCTGAAAATTTGAAAACCTGGCTGTCTCAGAGAGACATATCTTCTCTGCACACTAATGCTGAGCCCATGTTGTCCTTAGTCAAAACCATCTGTTCTGTGAAATCGTGTAAGGACTTGGTGTGATCTTCTCACCAGTTATGCGTGGAGACTCTACAGTGTCAAAGGCCATTTTTGGACATCTCTCTTCCTCCCTCTTCCTCCTTACTTACTCATTCATCAGTGCAAGAACCTTCATTTTTGTGTCTAATAGTTTGAAAAATAAACTTCCTGCCATCTCACTTCAATAGAGAACATCCTTCCTTCCTTCCTCACACTTTCATTCCCTTTTTCTATGATATTCTCCATTTTGTCTTGTTTGCTCTGTTATTTCACTAGTAACAATTTACAGAAGCACAGATTTTTTTTAAGATAAAACTTGTCTTTTCCTTTCTCTGACATTTACGAGGGAGGATCTGTCTTCTCCACTGTGCTCTATTTATTCCCTTTCCAAAAAATACACGGTTGCAGACTTAATCTTCACAAGACATGTTTTTCTGTCCTTCCTTCCAGGACTCTATGGCATTTTATTTGAGAAACACAAGGAGGCTGCCTTTGCAAATTACCGTCTCTGGGAATCACTTGGATTTGTCATTGCCTTTGGTTACAGCACCAAACTTCAAGCCTACATCAAACTGTACATTTTATTGTCTGTGCTTGTGCTGTCCATGGTGACATATGGAGTGGTGGAATACCTCGAGGCTAAGAGCTCCCCTGGCACACCTACTGCTACAAAGAAGGAAAATGGAGGACCTCACTCCCAGGAAACACACATGTAATCCAACAGGATCAGAGTGATGGTGGTAAAGCAAGCTGGCCAGCTCCTTCCAGGCATGTCTCCAAGGGCATTCCAAGGTGTACTGTATCCAGAAAGATGGTAAAGGAGCAGATTTCAAGGCCATTATAATGCAAATGTCTTAGGAGTAAAAATCTCTTTTGACTTCTCACCTTTATTATCTGACTTCACCCTTTCATGCAGATGACCAACTAAATGCTTCCTCTTTTTATTTTAATTAATAAAGTCTTAATAAATGTAAACAAGACTCCTGAAGTTCTCACATTTTTGTTTCTGTGGGTAAGACCTGATATAGCTTACAATCAAACCCATACCGTCCACATGTAGAATGAGAGGAGCAACTGGGGTTGCTCAGTTGATTGCAGACAACACACACCATTTCACGGAACCTTTAATTATAAAGATCTATGTTGTTTTTATGCTGCATTCTTTAACACCTGCTGTAAATAACATCAGCCTATAAGCAGGCTATATCTGCAGTTCTCTGCACACCACAGAACCAACTAACCACTGAGTCCACCAACTTGACTTAGGTTGGTAGACAGCTGTTAATCTGCCCATGTCATCCCTCTACCCCTGCACTCTTTCTTTCTTTCGATTTTCGTGTTTCCAGTTTTTCTGTCACCAGTTACAGCAACTTCATCCTAAAAGAGATGCCTTCCACAAGACAAAATAATTAGTGATGATGACCTTCCCCCACTTTCCCAACCAGGGACAGAGCTGTTTTCAAGAGCAGTCAGGCCATGGGGAACCCAGCCATGAGAAGGGTGCAGGTGACAGTGCAAGTCAGATTGGTAAGGAGAAAAGGAGGATGGGCCTACACTGTAAGAAGTCCTCAAGACCTATATGTATCCTGCAGTGACTCATCTCATTTCAACTTCTCTTTAGATTTATCCATATTGTTTCTAGATATGGATTTTTAAGGTTTTACTGCAAAGAGTGTTACAGTACAGCTAATGTGCAGTATCCCTGCATCCTAATGGGAGAGCAAGGTATAGACATCATGATCATTACTGGTAATGACACTATTCAGATTCTCCATGTGAGGCAGACAGCATCAAAAGAATTGCAGAAAAATGGTCTTCATATCTAAGATTAATGCTGCCTTTGGAAGTAAATTACATAGCTAGGTAAGCTAGCCTGCCATGGAGATAAAACTTTAACTTCCTCTCAGTTACTAACCATAGCAAGAGGATGAGGCACCACACAGTGTGACAACAATAACACCATTTGTGTGACAATAATCCCCAAATTGTTAGGTCTTTTAAATAGCAGCAACCTTCATGCTACTTTACTTTACTGTCTCTCTTATATTTCTTGTTCCCAAGCAACTGGACTCCCCTTCAGACTTCACTTGTGTTGATTCATGGCTTTTCAAATGATGAGCTTTTTTCCAGGTCTCAGACAATAAAGCAAAATTCATTACAACTTGCAGAAAAGAAGGTGACAGGTGGGTTTCCTCACAGATGCAGCTTTTTCTTGCACCTTTGCCCTGTCAGCTCAAAGGCATGCTGTTGATCTCTCGGTTGGAAATACAAATGGCAAAACTATTGCTGCTGCAGAATCCTGACAGCCTCCTATCTGCCCAGCAGGTACAGATGGATATTCTAGGCTGCTGCTGATTCTTACCCTGCCTTGCTTCCATCTCATAGAGGAACACAGCGTCGTGTCTCAACACATCTCTGAATCCTCCTCTGAATCTCTTTTACAAAGCAATGTTCAATGGCAAGTGAAGCAAAGAGGATTTTTTAGGTCAACATCATGATGAAAACCTCATCTATGTGAATGTAATAACTTTTATTTGTAACAGCCCAGCACAGAAGTCAGGATTCTGCTACATAAGACACTCTACAACCTCAACAGAAAGACCTAGAACAAAAGACCTCAGAACAAAAAGACCTACCTAGATACTATACAGCTTTATTTTTTTTTATTATAGTTTCTCTTTTTATTCCTGTACTGAGTCTGGCTGGGATGGAGTTAACTTTCTTCATAGCAGTCCATATGGTGCTGTGTTTCAGATTTTTGTAACTAAAACAGTGTTGATAAAACACCAGTGTTTTGGCTGTTGCTGAGTAGTGTTTGCAGAACATCCAGGTTTTCTCTTTTTCTTCATTCTTTTTCCTCAGTGAGGAGGTTGCAGAAGCCCAAGAAACTGGGAGGTGGCACATCCAGGACAGCTGAGACAGACTGACCAAAGGAATAGCCCATGCCACATGGAGCCATGCTCAACCGTAAAAGTGTGGGGCAGCACAAGAGGTAGAACATTGTGGCCTGTGGTTTAGGGAGCTGTTTTTCTCTCTTGATTTTTCACGGGACTTTATGTAGTCATTTCCCAAATGACAACCCTTCCATTGCACAGAGAGCATGAGGAAAAACTCTGGTACCTTTGAAATGAAAGCCACAGCTACAGGTGGCAGGGCAATGAATCTGCTTAAGCCTGGGACAGGATGAGTATAAAGGTGCCCATCAGTCTTGGACATGACTGAAACAAAAATTGCCATTTACGACATTATTATGCATGGTCAATACACAGTAATAAAACCTCTATGGTTTTGTTTATTGTAATTGCTATAGGGATTTTGCTGCACAGTAGATATAAAAAAAATTTAGGCAGAAGTTCAGCTAGGAACATATATTCATTGAAATGTGAGGAAAAAAAAGACAGCTGGGATTGCTCTGACATGAGTCCTCTGTCCTTTCCTGGCCAAGCAAGACTCCACAAGCTTTGCTTCAGTCTAAGAGGCAGTGAACAGCACAAGTCTGTCTGTGCTGAGGCCTCAACCACCAGCAGGGTGCAGGTAGACTCACCGTTCTTCACCCCATATTTCCCTACCAGACAAGCTCTTACCTCACCCAAAACAACAGTTTTCATTCTGCAGTGAAACAATAGCTTTTGTCAGTCTGACTCTGAGTGTGTGAGGCGAAGAGCAGGTGTAGCCAACTCAATGACACTAGCTTTGGGGTTTGAAGTGGTAGCCAGATGAATCCCTCCCCAGTCATGTGCCTGAAACCTTCAAGAGCTCTAAGCCAGGCAGTAGGTAATAAGCCTGTTCATGCTTATCTACTAATGGTCTGTGTACCCTGGTGTCACAGAGGATGGCATCCTGCTCTCCTCAGGGGGAAGGCCAGGTTGGATGGGACATTGAGCAACCTGGGCTAGTGGGAAGTGTCCCTGCCCATGGCAGAGGAGTTGGAACTAGATGACCTTTAAGGTCCCTTCCCACCCAAACCATTCTGGTTCTATGATTCTAAGGTCCCTGCTTCTGGTTGCTGGGTGGCAACAGCAGCACATGGGTGTTAAACTCAAGCATGGCCAGAGATAGCTGTGGTCGTTTTTGCATTGTGGAAGAATGTCTGCAAATGCACAGGCGGGTTTACAAGTTACTAAGGAATGGGCTGAACATAAAACCCGCTCCGAATAAAGGCTGATGAAGAGATGGGAGTTCACCTGGGCACACATTTATACATAGTAAAGTGAGTGAAATTTATCTTCATTCATTTAGACCAATGCCTAATCCTGGAGTTAATGCTTCATAATTGCACTTCAAGAGCTTCTGCTTATAAGTGATATAACTTTCTTAAAAGTGGATAGGTACTTTTTGTTTGTTAAAGTGGTTTGTTTTCTTTTCTTTGCATGTAATTATCTGGGAAATTGAAGCAGACATTTGTTATATCTAGGTTTGGTGAGCCAATTTCCTGTAATCTGGCATTCCCTGAATGCCAGAAGTTTAATTTCATTCCCTGAATGCCAGAGGTATGAAAGATGTTCATTAACACAAGCTGATAGGAACAAACCACCAAAGAAAGCTTCATTGTTCAGACATTAATGTATGATTACCTAGTGAAGACTGTGATGGCACAGTTTACCACACAGGGCTTAATGTTGAACAGCAGAAACACTGCTAATAGTCAAGCAGTGCAGAAAAGACAAAGCTAACTGCAGTCTGTACAGTAACTCATCCAAATGCTTACTATGACTGCATCCAATTTCATAACCTTTTTCTTAATTTCATAATCTTTGTCCCAGGATTTGAACCAGCTACTGTAAATCTTGTTTAGTTTTGTATGGTTGGGTTTTTTGGTGTGTTTGCCTTTTAGGTTTTTTGGTGGGTTGGTTGTTGTTCGCTTGGTTTTTGTTACTCATTTTTCTCTTATCATGTGACATAGTGTTGTTTAATAAGCAGACAGGACAAAGAATTCCCAGGAAAGAAAGTGGAAGCAAAGATAACGGTAACTTCCTGGGACCACCACATTAGGTTTGTGTGCAAGCTCAGAAGCAAGCCCCCAGAATTCTGGGGCTGAAAAGAACCACTGACTTCAAGAGACTCAGCAAGACTACTTTCCCCTTCATGGTATTTGATGTAAGCCCTGTTACATCACAGCCATTCTTCAGTAACTACTTACCATGTTTCTCTCCTGTTGCCTATAAACCCCTCACTCAGGGAAAGCTCTCACTAAGGGTAATTCAACTGCAGTCTGTCTCTGACCTGTAAAGGAATTCTGAGAAATAATTCCAGTGTGCTTTAGATCTTGTTCCCTCCCTTCCAACAACAGCTTAAACCTGAGATGGAAGGTTATGATGCAGGTCTAACTGTAAAACATCACTAAATATATTAATATACATATTACTATTGAATATAGAATTACACATTACTTTGCGATATGGAAAGTCATTGTATACAGAAGTTCAACTTTTGGCCACACTCTCAGCTGTTAATGATGCCTAAAGTCTCTTTCCAATAGGAGCCTTATTCCACACACCCTGGACCAAAGCTTTCTTCAGATCCCTTCTTTTTTAGGCAACAATTCCCTCACTACAGAATGTAAGATGGTCCAGGACTATTTTTAACCCACATACAACAGTCCAATGGTAAAATAATCATATGTTTCTAACCCAACCGCCCTGCTTCCCAGTTTTCCTGAAAAACCTCCTGGACACCTCTCTAAAACACTCCTCTCATCAAGCCCTCATTGAGACTCTCCTGGTTTTGCTCTGCACTGTAGCTCACTTGTTGCAGGCTCCAGAGCATTGCTTGTAGAAGAGCTCTATTACTGCTCTGTGATTACCCCTCAGACCCTGTCAGCAGCAGCAAAATGCATTGGACAGCCATGACATAGGTACATCATAGGAGCAAGCCACAAATGTGAGAGTGGAGAGAGAAACATATTTTTCATTCTGGAAGATATTTTAATTTCTTTTTCACATTCAAATAAAATGATGAGAATCCTGAACTATTTTGTGACTTGTAAAACATTTGAATTATGTTAATTTGCATTTTGATAACGGTAAAGCATTTCATTTCACATTTGGGCTTTTAGTTTTAAAACTAAATTGGCATTTTTAAAAAGTCTTCCTCAACCATTGTCTCTTAAAAAAATGAAAAGAAGATATTCTGACGATTTCAAAACAAGAAAATTAAAATGAAATAAAAGATGTCAAAAGATTACATTTGTTCTCTGGAAAAAAGTTTTCAATTTCAATAAATGGTAATTTTTCCACAGAAAAGTGTCCCTCGCCAACTCAACTGCACATTGCTCAATGCAGTACTTCCAGGTGTGACTTTTTCCCTTTGTTTCTGTAGTTATTTGGTAGGCAGAGGTTACTCATTCTGGAGTCTAAAACTCAACCTGGAAAGAAAAAGCAAGGATGCCACTACAATTACAGGATGTGAAGGAATCTTGTTTAGCATACAGACCATTTACTCTGAGGTTTTTTTTGCTTGGTACTTTCTGAGAGATGGTGGTGGTCAGTATGTTAGTATTTTGTCAGAATGGTCCTCAGCTCAAACACTCTTCTCTCATCCAAGACAGTCTCTGCCCCAAACATGGAGTCTAATCCACAGGGACAGACTGTAGGGTTTCAGCCCTGTAGTTTTCCAGAAAATTAAAACTGAGAGAAACAACACTTTCAGATCTACAGATCCATGGGACTTTTCCTCTATGCCACCAGCCAGTTGAGCAGGTCTTTAGTCTGAGTCTTGTGTATATTGAATTAGCTGGGTATGGAGAAGCACACTTCATAAACTGTCTATATGAGAATTGCTATGTGCAATGTAACTCAAAATGCATTTCCTACTCATAAAAATAGATGGGGCCCGTCACCTGCTTCCATTATAGAGAGTGGGAAATGGTATTTCTTTCAGAATCTATGTGCATTTCTGGAATATTATTTTCTTGAGAGGGAAGTAATGAGACAAGAAGGTGCCCTGCTCCTCAGGAATGGAGAAGGAGCTCACTGGAGGAATAACAGAAGATTATCAGTGAGTTAAATCAGCATATGTCAGAGGAGGAAAAGAGCATTGAAATCAATAGGCATTTTCCTACTGTCGGTTTTGCATTGGGCTTTATGATCTTAACCAAGGGAGTTTGCTCAGAGCAGGGCAAGGTACTAAGTTAGTATAATGTGCTAGTAATGCAGCAGTGCAAAGTCACCATAAAGTAAGGTAGAAGTGAAGGCAGATGACTATGATACAAGAGATATCTTGAAGCTGTTGGAGTTTCATCTCCAGGAGAATGTTTGTGACAAATTCAAGGTGTGGTTTTTAGAAATCAACTGAAATCCAGCCTTGTGTTTAGGCTGTTCCATTAATGACACTGTGAGGAGAAAACTTTTTCCCAGTATTGCTGAACTGCTGAACTACAAGCAGATTGACACTTTCAGGCCAAACCAAGTGGTGGGATGAAGGCTGGCAGAAGGCGTGTGCCCTAGAGCACAGCTGGTGAGAGTGCTTGGCTTACTCACTTATGAAAAAGTGGCTAAATGTACTTCTGCTTCTTCTCTATGACCTGCCCTGCAGGCTGCAAGAGGATCAATTCCTAGGGTGGCTGTCCTAACTAAGAAAACTGTCAGAGCACTTCCAAGAAAAACACTGACTTCCAAGCTGCAGGAAAAAATACCAAGCCAAAAATACCCTTCTGAGCAAAAGGTGAAGCTAAAAATAAACAAATCCCAGGAGGCTGAGCATTCTCCACACAAGTCTGCCCCTCAGTTGCTGGTTACCTATGCTTACCTACACACATATTTTCTCTGATAAAGGCCAGAAACCCACACCCTTGGATGTCTGAATAGAACTAGCTCTGCTCAGAAGTCAGAGCATATTCTAAATTTGAACCAAAATTGAGGCCAAATACTGCCTGTAGCATGTTTTTGCTAATGCCAGAAAAACCTGTGAAAAGACAATAGTGGTATTTCCCAAATTTGTTCTATCTCCCTGAAGGATTCCTGAAAATTTTGTTGTAAATCCTCCAGGACAAAAAATATCAAGAAGCAGCTATGTGTGTTGCTACAGTTTAAGCACAATATGAAGTCACACTTAATTTGGATTAATTTTGGGTTATTTTTGTTCCTACAGCTAAGAACTATAAATGGAAGAACCATTTTTCTGGTTAATTAAGGCAAGTGGAAGGTGGAGGAGAGAGGGTGTGAGAATCAGCCAGTGAAAAACAAAGTAGGATGTGTCAGAACTCATCTGTGAAGGACTCTCAGTTATAACATACCTGACAGAGCTTGTCATTCATGCAGGTGTTTTTCTGCCTCCTTGTTTTCAAACCCAACGTATGTCCTTTATGTCAAAAATCCCTTTACTATTATACTATAAAATATCATCTGAAAAACTTGTCTTGGTAAAATGATGAGCTGGCAAAAGTGCTGTGAAATCCTCAGCAGCCTCAACCTTGATTTTCCCAGCAGAAGGTTTGCCGTTGATTTGCCGGGCAGTAGAACCAGGCCCATGCCTGTGCACCGTTACAGCCTCCCTGTGAGCTGGCGCTTACGAGGTGAATGAACACACCAGCACGGTGAGTGCTGGTGTAGGGCTTCCTTATCCACAGAATTCTGTGATTCAGTGACAGGTTACTGAATGGTAAACAGTGATCTAGGGCTAAAAGCTACGAGCAAAGCCTGTTTTCTGATTTACTACAGAAACATAAAGAATGTCAGCATTTTAACTGGAGAACAGGGGCCTTTTGTTAAAGCAATTCGTGGGAATAAAAACAATGGTCCTTTGTAAAACATTGGTATCATATCTAGTTTCCCAGCCAAACTGAAAATGTTAGCCACATTCACTTTTTTATGATGCTTAACTGAGAAAAAAAATCAACATAGATTTGTTATGGTCAGCATAAGGTAGCATGAACTGAAATTCTTAGTGAAACACATGGAAAGTATGATGTCTCGAATTTATTTTAGTTAGAGTTTTCTTTTACTAAACAAATAAAATACTTTAACTATTTCAGTAGTGGAAAGCAGGAATCACTTAAGGGAAAATAATACAATTTTATCATTATACCAGCTGATATCAAACTGCATGGATGCTCACAGCTTCATAATTAAATTGATAAACTGAAGTACGTGTATGATCAATATCAGCAATGCCTCTTGCTCTTTCTTTGAAAGATGCTCTGCAATTTGAGTGGTGATCTGTTGATACTCTGAGCCCTAGCAAACAGAGACAAGAGCAAGCAATTCCATAATGTTGCAATTTTTGCACTTACATGTGAGAAAAAGATAAAGCAGCATGCTATGAGAGTATATTTATTGATACAGGAATTTGAAGGGCATAAAGTGATAACTGGATATCTCAGTCAATGAGCAAGTAATGAGCTGAGCTCTACAAAAGAAATGTTTCAGTGATTTGGAAAAATTCACTTCAATGGAAGTGTTAAAGACCAGGTCGGATGGGGCTTTGAGCAACCTGGTCTAGTGGAAGGTGTCCTTGTGCATGGCAGAGGGGATTGGAACCAGATGATCTTTAAGGTCCTTTCCAACCCAAACCATTCTATGATTCTTTGATAGGCAGTCTATGAGGAAGGCAGTTGAAAGCAGCCTCTGATAAATTATTAATCCCCTTAAGTATCAAGTGCCATCCAAAGAACCTTGAAGATGGAGAGATTCACTGACCAGAAACATTTTTGTACTACTGGAAGAATAAAAACAATAGTGGGAAATGTTATCTCAAAGACAAAGAAACACAGAGGAGGTGTGAGGAAAGGCTGCTGGAGGAAGAAGAAAGAACTCTTTGATCCAGAATAATCACTAGGATGGAATAAACATTATCTTTTATTTTCAGATGTTAACAGGCAGAGTTTTAAGATTATGATCATTTAATTATTGAATAACTTTGGTCGGAAGGGACATCCAGAGCTGTGACCGTTCACTCTTGCTCAGGTTTTGGTCTAATGTCCAGCTCTTGATAAGCCTTTACATGTGCTAGGAAATTCTGCTCCAAAGAATCCAAACAAACTGAAAACAGTTATCACTTCCACACGTTTTGTAATGATTAACTGAGGAATAAAAACCCTCAAAATGTAGATTTGTTTTAGTCAGCATAAGGCAGCACTGAACTGTTGGTTCTTATTTGAGGTTCTTATGCCATAGTTCTTAATTGTAGTCAATTTCACAACAAACTGCAGAAAAATTAGGGAAAGCGTGATCAGTACCATGAAAGAAACACTTTGCTGAGAAGTACTGTGGGTACTTATTTCAATGTTGAATACACAAAGAGACTGCATCTCCATCAGTGTCACTCCAGAGACATTTCATTCAGGTAAGGTTATTCCAGCCTAAGCACCAGTTGCAAAGCCAAAGTAATTTTCAGCCTTACAGATCCATCCATTCATTTTCAGAAGTTAAATCTTCCTAAGGGTTCTGACTTGCCAAGAAAGTAACTTGAGCTACATACATACAGTGAAGCCCTCTGTGGGGAGGAATCACTTCTTGTCTAGGATGAGATTACCCTCCTCATCTTTGATTTGGACTCGTCCAGTGGAGTACTTGGTTTCCTCTCTGCCATTGCAGAACACCGTTTTCACAGTGCCATCCGTGTACTCCCTCCGCCTGAACTGCGCAGTGTGAATCTCCCTTTGGCCATCACTGAACATCACTATTTTGTCTCCATTCCTGAAAGAAATAACAATGAATGAAGAGATGAGAAGGCACGCTTTGTTATTAACCTGCTTTACTGAGCTGTCTAATGTGACTCAATGAAAGTGGAAAATAATGTCAAGTGGAAAACCTCAGGATTTATATGGGATGGCATTAGAGATCTGACTTCAATACACAGTATAATAGCTGTTGTATGGTGAGACCTGCATTTTACATGACTTCATGTAGGGATCTCAAGGCATTTTGCAGGCAGAAAATCCATTTTACAACAGGATCCTTCCTAAGCCCAGAAGAGACATGTAAGAGAGTTTTTCTCATTTTGCATGGAAGAATAGATACAGATTCACAGAATATGACTTGGAAGAGACCCACATGGACCATCAAGTCTAGCTCTTAAATGAATAGCCCATTCAGGGATCAAACCCACAACCTTGGTGTTATTAGCACCATGCTCTAAGCAACTGAGATAATCTCAGTCCTTGCCCAGTGTTAGAGGGGGAGCCAAACACCTGGGAACAGAGATCAGGAGCCCTCATGCTGAGTCCTTTAATACTCATGTTGTTAACACTGACAACTGGTGATCCCCCAGCAGCTCTGGCCAGTGTAGTTACATGGAACTAAATGAGGAATATTTCACAGTCACTTTGCCAGTGGTGAATGGTCACCTATCATTCAAGGTCAAAGTGAATTTTAAGTGCCATATTGTAGCAAATCCCTTGTAATCTTACAAATCCTTTTCCACTTCATCTGGATATTTCCCAGCTATGCAAAACTCAGCCACAGTTCTAAATGTCAGTATCGTTGTACCTGTGTCCATTGCCTGGTCCCTGTTGTTTACACAGGACTTACTTTTCTACTTTTACTACTGTGCCATCTGGGAAAAAAGTTTCCTTCAGCCCGTCGCTATAGAGGCATTTCACAGTGTGATCTGGAAACACAATTTCTTGTGTGCCATCAGGATAATGCTTTTCTGTGGAAAAGAAGATATAAAAGGTCTGTCTAGTGTTCTTTCAGGTTGTTTTACAAAGAGGTAAATCAAGATTTTTTTTTGGACATTGTAGTGAGGATGGAAATTGTATCCACAATACCAGTAAATAAATTAAAGAATCACATAATAAGATAATCAAAATTAGAAGAGCTACCTTTACATTCCATTATTGTATTTGCTTTGTAGGAGGAAACTGAGCAGTGAAGTGTTGAAATATACTGAAAGTGAAATACAAAGACATTGTGAAATGGTAAGAAAACACCCAATCTGCTGGAGTCAGAATTCAGACCACACTTTCATAATAGAAATAAATCTGCACATACAATTCACATTTATGAGCTCTTGCATACCTATCTGATTATTAGGGAACTGCAGCACCTCCAGGCCATCTGGATAAGCAGTGTGAGTTGTCTGTGCATCTGCATAATAATAAATCTGGAAAGAGAGTGAGATGATAGCAGCATGTTCAAATTATTTGCATAAGCAGATTCAACCGTAACAATGTGCTCAAAAGTAAACCATCTTTAAAAAGTCATTTCAAGGTCATTTTCTGCATCTGCCATCCCCAAAAGCTGCTATGTTCACATTGCTGTTCCTTCCTCTCATTCACCCTCATGGTTGTGTCTAGATGATGCTACTTTCATCTCTGTAGCGTGCAGGAGAACAGTGTGCACATAAAAGTCATCCTCTCACCTCTTTGCTTTGGCTCTCATCCAGGAACTATTAATTTAAAATAATCCCAGTGCTGCCAAGGCCTCACTTATTTCCACTTTAGCTCACATTATTATGAACAATTTCTATTTACATAAAGCCAAGAGGGAAGAACCCCCAGTGCTACCTACTCTACAAATGTATAAAAACCAGTCCTTGCTTCAGATGACTGCCCATACTCCTTGCCTTTGTTCAGTCTCTTGCTTGGCCAGATACACATTTGTTCCTTTTATGACTGTTACCTTCATGCCTTTCCACTTTTGTCCTTGTAGATGACGCAGTTGCACTGCTCAGGGGTGTTAAACCAACGCCCTTCCTCATCAGTTTCCTTCAGAATTTATAGATCAAGATAAATTATAGGACCTTGTTGGAAAATGAGTTAGCCATTTTATTTTCCTTAAAGACAACAAAAAGTTACTCACCACTCTCTGATCTGGCATGATCTTCTTTACATCTCCATTGGAAAAGCTAATTGTTGTCATCCTTTTATCAGCACTAATCTCTTTTTTAGTACCATCGCAGAAAGTGAGGATTCGGCGTCCATCAGAAAGTACCTCTTCTACCTTCAAACACACAGAGCATCCAAATGAAGTCAAAGGAAATGAGCAGCATTGCACTTCCTTCCTATTAAATTGGAGCTTGAAGGAAGTCATGCTATACCTTTGTATTTCAGAAGTTATCTCTGCAGAACAGTCATTATTTTTGCTTCATTTGTGCATAAAAGAGGCCAAAAGAAATTTTCTTTTCACAAGATGAACTTATTTATAGCTCATGTTCCAAGTTCTCACCCCACCACTGTTTTAAGTGCAAATAAGCAAAATAAGGTGCACAGCCCTGGGCAATAGGGAAGATAGTCATGTTTTTCTTGAGCAACATTTGCGAATTATTGTCCAGACTCATTTCATATCTGCACATACTTCTTCCACACATGTCACGTGGGAGACACCTGGTTCTGGATTGTGTGAACCAAAATGATTGAACTTGATGTACTAACACAGATTGCTGACATGGTAGGTTAAGAACCATTTCTTTCCAAGTAACTCTGTATGGACATTCAGTACTGCAGAACTAATTCTGGCTGCTTGCACAGACCTGAACATTTGCTTGAGACTTTTTATCAACAGCAGGCAATAATGGCATTAGTATGCTCTTCTACAGAAAATACACCAGCCAGAGAAGGCTTCATACCCAGCATAGCCTCCAGTTAATCAGTTTTCCTGGTGTTACTATAGCAGTTGGTTCTGTTCAGCATATATCAAATCCCATAATATAATTCATTTGATGAAGTACAAAGAAGAAGACAACCAGAAGATGCACCACAGTTTTGTCACATGGATCCAATTTTATCAGAATTTCCACAAAAAGGGAATGTTTCCCAACCAAAAAAAAGTTGCATTTTCTCTCACCTTTCCATCACGATACTCTATTTTTTCCAACACCTCTTCTTCATGTTTTCTTCTTTCCTGATGTAATGCTGACCTTCTAGATAATACTGATTTTGAAGGCTACATTATGAAAACATCAAAGTCAGTGTCATATAAACAGAAATGTTTTTAAAATATTTTCATTAACTTTAAACAACTGTTCAAAAAATTTATTTTCACACACAGAGGAAAGATTCCCTTCTTTCTGGTATTGCCTTGTATTTGCAATGAATTTCCACATTTTATTTGTAACTAGAAATGCTGCACATTAACTTCTGTTATCTTCAGTTTGCAAAGCAAAAGATAGCAAAAAGGATGTTAAAAAATGAGGTAAAAAGCACATAATGGCAAAACAATGCTGTACAAAATGGAGAGAATAAATAGAGGAACAGAGAGCAGAACTATCTCTGAATATTGGGTTACTGATTTATGAAGAAAGGTACTTGTGTAAGCTAGAATCACTCTTCCAAAACAAATTACATGGCTCTTAGCTGCTAGGTAATGCTATCTATGTAACTAAAGGCTATTCTGGATGTTACAATTCCAGTTTACCATTGCCATGAGTGCTCTTTGCAGTCTGGCAGCGTAAAGGAGCCTTAAGTCAAGTGACATCTGGCACACAGCATCCGGGGCAGTTATTAGCTAATGTTAATTACAGTTTGAAGATATGAATTTTGAGTTATGAGATCCAAAGGAACAGGGAGAATTGGTCCCCACAGGGCACTGATATGCTTCAGTAAATAGCTGTAAACACAATGCTCAAAGTTGCCAGATCCATCCCTAAAGCTGTGTCTGCTATGCAGCACAGCATAGGAGGTAGGAATGGAACAGTTTCTTTTTCTTGGTGCATTTTATCTCTGCTCACAAAATGAAATAACATAGTTGCTGATCATGTGAGAATCAGAATCATAAATAGCTCAAACCTTTGCTTCAGCATCCAGAAAAGCAGAACTGTCTGTAGACACTTTATTGTCGTATGCAGTTATGCCACTTCTCCTGTGTGTGGTCACAAAATCCGCTTTATTCCAAGCTCTTGGCAATTTTTCTGTCTTTTTAAGAGCTTCTTCTTCCTGAGACAATATTAAAATGTTAACTAACAACATAAATCTATTAATATTCAACTGTTGTACAGAAATATATTGATAAAGAAATCTAGCCTATTATTTGAAAGCCATTGCAATATTGTTTTAAAGACTGCACTTATAATAAGGGCAAAGCAAAAAATAAAGCCAGGAGAGTATTATTCCCAAGTGAATAGGAGTTAGCATGCATAAGACCATAGACTCACTGTAACTCTATAAAATAGAGTTACATGGTGAAATACCTCTGTTTCTTCACTGTTCTTGCAAGGTGCAAAGCTGCAAGTGTCATTGCTGTGATTATGTGAGAGGGATGTGTCTTCTGAGCTATATGAAATGGGCAAAGGTGTCCCTGTAAGAAAAACCAAAGGAAAAGTGGTCATTGAAGGCATATGGAAATTGCTTAATCGCATTTCCATGCTATCTCAGGCTTTTAAAAGATGCTAACTCTCAGAGTCTTGCAATGCATTGCTTCTTACACTAATAATGTTTGCTAACAGCTTCTCCATCCTCCCAAGGGTGTTTTGTCCTGGACCAAAATTAAATGCAGTCCAAATCCATTCTCTCACGTCCTGAATTTCTGGGACAATGAACTCAGTAAGTAAGTAGGTGACAGGACAATCTGGTCTCCCTCTCTTGTAAAATGTAAATTTGACAATACTTCTAAGAATCATAGGAGTGTTTTAGTGACAACATTCTCTGTGAGTCAAGAGTTGGGAATCAGTGTCTCCAAGTCACTTGCAGACCACTTTAAGCAGGCAGGAAGTTTACATATACCTTACCTTTTACACAGGAAGATGAGTTGGGATCCTTAAAACAACCACTCAGATGTGAGGCAGCTCCAGGTGACTTCCTACCATTATATCTTCCTCGAGTAGGAGAGGGCTGATGCACAATCTGAAGAAAAATGGAGAGGCCCTGGCCTACAGTCGTGCTTCACTTTAGCATGGGAGGTATCAGTGACATGGCAAGAGCATGTCATACACTCCTCCTTCCTAGGAGTTTAGCTATCTGTGGCTATTGTACAGGTGTCTAACACTGGTTCAGACTGTTGTGCAGAAAGGAGGATGGAAGAGCTGGAAGAAGTCTCAGACAGGGCCATGCCTCCCACCCCACCCCATCCCCCACCC